>CAIGRQ010139490.1:0-17417 GCA_903798375.1 Fraxinus sp. D2006-0159
TGCATATATGTCTAGACAACATTCATAATTTCACGTTCAATTCATTTTGTAATTATGGGTCTAAAATTTTATTTTTTTTAACGAATGCCCAACGAAATACTAATGACAATTACTTACTAACTTGTTTGTTATGCATGAACTATGTTAATTAAATTTGTACCCTCAAAAAAAGTATACTTTAAATCCTAAAAATTATACTTTAATAAAATTTATAATTTAATAAAAATATTTTTTTAATAAAAAAAAGTGCGGTTCGATTTGATTTTTTGCGATTTTTAAAATTTGAAACCTAAACCAAACCATTTTGAAACGATTTGGTTCGGTTTGAGAGAAATGAAACCACGGGTCTACGTGGACCCAAACCAACGACTTCGGTTCGATTTGCGATTTCACGATTTTTTTGTGCAGCCCTAATATGATGCATCACTAATGCTCGTGGAATATGGTATTTGAAATGAGCATTTCAGACATTTTTCCATCAGTAGTAGTAACACCCGATCTTATGGTTCTCTATTTAATAACTATTTTCAATAAGCTTTTGTTAATCAGCCATAAGAGAGAATCTACGTAGAAAACTGCATTTTGTGTAGAGTCTTTGTCTTGAACAATTCAGGTTGACGAATGGACAACTTGGATTCCAATTTTTGTTAGATATTTATACAATAAATATAATATGTGAAAGAAATAATTAATTCAGATGAAGTGTCCAATTGGTGAAAAGTGTAGAATTTGTATAGGAGGTCGGGGGTTCGAGTCAAACCTCATGCATTATATTAAAAGGTATTTGATTGGGCGGACCTTGGGGATTGAACTTTCTTGATTCTAATAATAATTTTTTTGAGGAAATTACAGGAAACCCGGTCTTTAAAGATGGAAATTTAAAAGTAAGGTACAAAGTTTTTTTTAATCATAAATCTGGTATTTAATCAAAAATATAAATATTAATATTAATTATAAAAACAATTCTTTATCATCACTCTCTCTGTAAACCTGTGGCAACTCTCTCCCTCAAAACCTGTGTCAACTTTCTCACATATCTCACATCTCTCTCTCTCTCTCTCTCTTAAAACTTGTGGTCTCTCTCTTAAAATCCGTGGCAACTCTCTCACCTCTCTCATCTCCATCTCTTTCAAAACCTGTGATGATGTGGGATCTGTGGTGGCTTTCTGGGTCGGATCACATCACTGGTGCGACCTAGTTGATTTGCGACGACGGCGCGACGGTTTTGTGGTGGTGATATGCGGTACCTTGGCGATCTGAACACACAGATCTGAACGTCGGAGGTGCGTGTACGTGGTTGGCGACGCTTGCGTGTGATCTGTGATCGTAGTGGTGTGTGCATGGTTTACGGTGGTGGTATTTTTGTTAGGTTTTGGAGTGTTGGTGGTTTTCATGTTGGGGTGGTTTTGCTGTAGCGATCATCGTCGATTTTTAGCTGCAACATCGATGACATCATCACTGCGCTCTGACCAACAACGGAGTTTGACGTCGTTACTGCAGTGGAGATGGCGAGTGTAGTGGTCATCGCCGTTGCAGCAATGGAGATGGTGGTGGGTGTGAGCGTCGATTTAGGTCTACAATGGTTGTCCCCAGCAGCAATGGAGATGGTGTTGGATGTAGCGGTCATCGCTACCGGCGTCGCGATGCTGCTGTGAATCACAACAGCGTCGCAGTCGAGATGTTGCTGGTGAAGTTGGCGACCGCTAGTTTTTTGAGACATTTTCTTGCGGTGGTGAGAGGACGAAGAAATTATAGTGAAGTAGTTGGGTGGGTGTGTGGCTCGGTGGTGGGTTTGTGGCGAATCAGAGTTAAGGGAATCTGCTAGGCGGCTGATCTATGGTTGTGGGGTGGATCTGTGTGTGTGGTTGTAGTTGGTGGTTGGTTGTTGTTGTTGTTTCCTGTTGCTGGTGGCGGATCTGTTGATGGCGATGGATCTGTTGTGTTGGCGGATCTGTTGGTGCTAGTTTGGGTGGTAATGGTTGTTGGTGTTATTATTGGTGGATGGTTGTGGCGATGAAGGTGGAGACAGAATGAAGAGTGTCTGTGACAACTATTTGGTTGATCTGTGACCAATATGGGTGGTGGATTGGGATCGGGGGTTGATTTTTTGGTGTATGTGACCACTATTTGGTTCTCTGTGACCAATCGTTAACCTGCGACCTTAACATTTGTGACCAAAAATTTGAAAATATGTGACTTATAGATAAACTGTGACATAAATTTTTTGATCTGTGACCAATGAAGTAAACCGTGACCCACAAAATTTTTGATTTGAGACATCGAAATAATCTGTAACCAACTAATTTGATAATATGTGACTAATAAAAAAGTTGTGACCTATAATTATGTATTTGTGACCATTAATGGTATAAATGTGACTTTATTATATTTATTTATTAAATATTTTTAATTAATTATATATATATACCTGATTTTTACATTTTTAAACTTAAAACTTGACTTTTGAATTGGTGTAAATTATACACCTGAATTTTGATTTTGATTTTGATTTTCATAATTATTTAATGGGTCAACTAGCAAGTAAGAACGTTTTTAACCGTCCAGTATTAACAACTCATTACCGCTAGTCATAAAAATTGTAAATAATACTAGATCATGGTGGAGGCAGTTACATCATTTTTCTGTCTATATAAACACAGATATGAGCATTAGAAAATAATTATGAATGAAAAAAAATACGAATTTGTATCTTCATATTCATTAAAATATTATACTCAATTTTTTATATTTTTTGGAGTACACTTAAGAGTTCAGAAAATCATTTGTGATTGCTGCACAATTGATTTATTCGATCGTTATATCCTGGATGTGATTGTCCACAGAGGTCACAACAGTTATCGACGGATAATTTCGCTTTAGGACATCGTGCTGTCACGAGATTCGATCAGTCGATAAGTTTTATTTTTACACTTTACCGTATTGCAACTAGTAATATTTCTAACAATTTTATGTGTGTACCTTATCCTTGATGAAGTGATCATCTAACATGGAGAATGGAAATTAGGCTGTGATCTTATCTTTCTTAGATATGTAACTGTGAGCATGTGTTTCACTGACTATTGATTTAGATCAATGGTTGAGATTTGTTCTAGTTAGAATCTCGCTAAATTTACTATTTGAGTCCTACGAAAATTTTATGAATGTTATTAAGGGTTGTTGGAGCCCCATTTTTATTTTTATTTTTTGGTTAAAATACATTATAAAATAGTAGATTGATGGAAAATGGGTAGTTAATCAAAAAAAAAAAAAAAAATGTTTTTGGATTATGTGATATTACAATTATGGGGAAACTGATCCACAAAAGTGTAAATGGAGGATAACCATTTCCAAATAGTTGTGTAATTGGAATGAATTAATCTACTTGTACAGTGATTGTTGACAATGTTTGATGTGATAAAATCTGGTTAGTTGATTTAAAAACAGTTTTTGAATTTTTTTTTGGAATGGATGGATATGATGATACCAAATTATGATTGTTGACAAACATTGTACATGTGTCGTGATTGAATTAGATTACCTCCATCAAAATGCATGATAGCGTAATCATACACTTTTAAAGTGTCAAATATTTTCCAAATTTGAAATAAACTTAGGGTGTGTTTGAGCCACATTATTTTGGAAGAATGTATTCTGAAATAGTAGATTGATGGAAAATGTGTGGTTGAAAAATAAGGAAAAATTATTAATGTGTACCAAACAAGGGCTTAACATCGTCACGTTATAAAAAATGAATTTTATGCGTTTAAAGGTAATCGGACTACTTTAAAAATAGTTAAAAGGGCGAACGATTGCGAAGATAGGACATAAGAAAAATATTCGTACCATCTTCACGTGATGCTACATCAACGATTTTCGTCAATTGAATTCATATATGATTGAAATCAAGTAAAAATATAATTGCCTTATTAAATAAAAATTTGAGCACATTTACTTGATTAAAATAGAGGGGGTGTTTGAGTCCCATTCTTTTTGTAAAATGTATTTTGGAAAAGTAAATATGAGAATGTGTGTTTAGAAAATAAGGAAAAAAAATTGATTTACATGTAATATTATTTTAATGAAAAATGTATGATTAAAAAAAATAGAGAGAAAAATATATTTTAAAAAAATAGGAATCAAACAAGGATGGAGTAACAATATAATTATCGAGTATTACCCATTGTTTCTCAATAGTTTTGTACATGTGCGAAGTCAATGGCTAAGGGCATGTTTGAGCTCCATTTTTTAGGTAGAAAGTATTTTGGAATAGTAGATCGATAGAGAATGTATGATTAAAAATGAAGGAAAAGTTTTTGGATTGTGAGTAATATTATTTTATTGAAAAATAAGTTAAAAAGAAGAGAGAGAAAAGTGCAATTAAAAAAATTTGAGGACCGAAAACTTTTCAATTTTTCGTGGAGGGAAACCCAAACATTCAAATCCAGACAATCCATTTGCATTACACGTCTCCTACCTAACGTTTCATATAATTTTCCTTGCATCGTTTTCTCCGACCTCGTAAATCCTTAGCTCTAATCCACAAGTTCCCAAAATTCAAATTTTCAAAATTAGGGTTTCTTTTTAAGATGTCGCAAAGCAGCGAAGACAGCAGCCGGGTAGGCCCGGAGTTCGACTTGCCCTACGAGATATTATCGGTGATACCAAATGATCCATACGACCAGCTGGATCTGGCTCGTAAGATCACGTCCATGGCAATCGCGTCGCGCGTGACGATGTTAGAGTCTGAGACCGGGAGGCTCCGGCAGAAACTCCAAGAGAAGGACCAGGTTATTGTGGAGCTCCAGGACAAGGTGTCCCAGGTCGAACAAGCGTTCGAGGAAGCTGAATTACGGTTGAAAAGCACGCGTGAAGATAATGTACTTCAACTCTCAAGCAAATGAGATTTTTAATTTTTGAGGTTTTTGGATCATTTATTATCTCGTTTTCTGTAACTTGAATTGTAGATGAAGCTGTTAAAGGAGAGAGATTCCTTGGCTTTGACCACAAAGAAACTGAGTCGTGATTTGGCTAAGGTAATAATTCCGTGTTTGTACTCTCATTTTGTCTGCTGAAGTAATCTTCAATTTTAGTTATGAGCAATGCGAAGTATTTGCTATAACACAATGCTGGATTTTTTTAAAATATTATTTTCGGGAGAAAAGAAGTTGAATTTCAGTCCTTGCTGTATGTTATGTTAAAATTTCTTTTTTTTTTCTTTCAATATTTGCTTCACAACATTCATTACATCCTTGTGGCATTGGATTGACCTTGCCTTCACTTAAAAAACCGAGAAAGCTTTTTATAGAATTACAGTAGAGTGATGTCCAAAAATCTTCTAATCCACGCCGGTTATGGCTTTGTGATTTTTTAGAATTTATTTTACTTCTTTTCAGAATGTGAATGTAAATTAGTGATCAGGAAATTTGTAATTAGGATTTCTGTAATCGCGTTTGGTGTATTCTCTAGATTTGTTATGTAATAGTGAATTGGGGCTTAAAATTATACAGTTCAAATTTGAGTTGGTTTCTCGTGAACACCAATTCCAAGACTACAATCTTTGCCTGAAATATAGCAGCAGGTTAATTTTTGAATCCTGCTATTTTACTCTGCTTCTCTTCCTCTGTTTCTAGTTTTGAGCCCTCGGATTTTCCTTTGGGGTACATTTGGTGGATAATTGAACTTCTGCTCTTTTGACAGCTGGAGACATTCAAGAGGCAACTGATGCAATCGTTGAATGATGAGAACTCACCTGTATGGTTGGCACTTGTCAGCTCCTTTTAATTTTCTTTGTTATCTATTATTATGGAATCATTTGCTACATCTACAGCAAGGCCCAATCTGGTTAGTCTAATCACCTGGAATGGCAGGGCCTTTCTACCTAGAATCCCATACAACCTTGCATCATCATGGTGGAATGATCTTTCCCATTTTAAAGTTTAAAATTGTAAGAATGGTCTTCCGCTGCAACTTCACCACGACCGGCATCCATAATGGCACTAAATATTTAAAACTAGGCAAGCAATACTAGAATATAACAATTAGGAATTTAAGAATTAAGAATTTATCGTCAAAGTAGATGCCTTAAATTTTCAATTATGAAATAAGCACCAAAGTTTGCCCATCTTTGGTCAAAATTGGACAGACAAAATATTACAACTAGAGAATCAGTGTCAAAAACCCTTAAATCCAATCTCAACCAAAGATGTTAAATTCAGTTCATCATTCCAAATAAAATTGAAAATGAATGTAAATAAAAATAGATAAAAATGATATTTATGAACGATAGAAGACAAGCCACGATGAAGAAGGACTTAGATATGTAGACGATGAGTGGGGTCTGTGGAGGCAGACAATGATGTAGTTGTGGGTGGTACAAAGAGATATTTGTCTTCTTTTTACATCACTTCCCTTGGAATAGGATTTCCTTCGTCTTGGGTACAGAATGAGGATTCCAGGACTTTGTTGGATTGCAAATTCTAAGCGATTCTGCAAGTTAGCAGGGGCCAAAGATTATTGCCATTTCTTTTTTGAGCCAAAGCTAACAAAATGACTTAAATTTTTGTTCCACCAGCAAGCAGAAACTGTAGATATTGGTACTTATGACCATACTGTCTCCAAGGCCTACTCCAAAAATGGTAATTCTCAGTTCTGATCATGTACCATATATAATTGTGTTTTTCTAGCCCTATTCTGCAAAATGTTTTACAATAGTAACTGCTTTAGATTCCTGTAGATGTAGCAATGAAATGAATGCATTTTCAAAAAGGGATTCATTAGCAGACCCCAAATTTAATGTGAAAGGGCGTAGTTTCTTCTTGTTATTGGCAAGGCACTTATTTGTTTGTCTCCTTAGCAGTGGTTTTTAATGTTAGTTTATGACTATTACAGATGAAGATACGAATGGCTATCCGGAATATCATTCTTATAGTAGTTCTACTGACACTGCAAGCATAACTAATAATGGTATTTCTTCTAGAACTTGGTTTTTATGCAGTATAAATCTGGAAACCTGTTTTCCATGGTCTCGATATAAGCAATAATATTATTTTGTAATGATTTTCCTTTTGCAGCCTCTAAGCAAGCTGGGCAAAGATACTCTATAACGCCATATATAACACCAGGACTAACTCCAATTGGAACTCCTAAAGTAATTTCAACTAGTGCAACCCCAGGAAGGTACTCAACTGCTGGATCTCCACAGAAAACTTCCAGAACCACCTCTCCTAGGACTCAATATGGACGTCATTCTCTCTCTTCATGGTACCCATCAAGCCAGCAGTCATCAGCAACTAACTCTCCTCCTCGTGAACTCCCAGTGCCAGGTCCATAGTACTTCAATGGATTATACATTGTCTGCCTATATAGATTGCTAATAATTATTTTTCAACTTTTCTGGTCTATAAGATGGCCATATTGTAATTAGTATTTATGGTGTAACCAATGACTTTCGGTTACATGCTTGTAGACATCACAACTTTCTGCTAATATATCTATTCTGTTTTTTGAAAATTTAGCTCGCCCTCCTCGAATTGATGGAAAGGAGTTCTTCCGTCAAGCCAGGTGGGTTTAACTCTAAATTATCACCATGGTTATGGAAAATGCCTATGTAGAATGTTTCTTCTAATGGTTCTGGGTTATTGTTAAATGCAGGAGTCGTCTGTCACTAGAACAATTCAGCGCATTTCTTGCTAACGTAAAGGAATTAAATGCGCAAAAGCAATCTCGTGAGGTGATGACAATTTCCTTGAGTACATTCTCTAATGATTTTTTTTTCTATTATCGCTGGCCTTTTACATATAATTCTTTGTTTATAGAAAAATGATAATTTTCTTACTCTTTGTTTTTGCATTCCCAGGAAACTTTAAGAAAAGCAGAAGAGATTTTTGGGGTTGAAAATAAAGATCTTTATTTATCATTTCAAGGGCTGCTTAACCGCAATATACACTAGCTGTACTGCTGACCAACTTGCAAAGTTTGGTGTCTCCCATTTTCTCTTTTCAGCTTTTAGAATTTTCTGGGAGATATTTGGCCTTAAGCAGCGCCACTACCAGTAGTTCCCGGTTAAACAAATACCTGGTAGCTTCAGCTGGTAACTACTAATAGATTTCTCATGGTAGAAAACTTGTCGAAATGAACTTAAACAAGATGTTGAGATAATATAATCATCAAATTAGAACACTATATTCCTTCCTATGACTTCTAAGAAGGTTACGATGAAGATAATGGCTTTTTTTAATATAGCTGTCTGTTTGCTACAATTGCTAATGGCATTGGTCAATTGGCTTGCAGACTAATTTTACATGCCCTGTTAAATGGTAACAATACACCACCACTCCTTGGACCTTTTCTGCTTGGGTTCTTTCACTCGTATGTTTATCTGCTGTCTTAAAATTTATGCACCATTTGTCTTAAAATTTATGCACCATTTTCAGCCATGGGATCTTTATGCAATGAGTTATGTACTTGGGTTTTCATTTATGTTCCAATTGTTGGATAAGCAAATGCTGTCAGCGGCAATGGTGGATTTAATAAATTGTGCTCAATCAAGTAGATTCTGTTCTTCAACAGGAGAAAATGTCTTCTGATTTATGAAGATATGAAAACACGTATTTATTTTAACCTGGTGAACCAATTACCTTAATAGTACTAGTTGATATGCCAATAACATTGCTTTAAGGTATTTCTGTGATTGTAAACCGGCTATGAATTCTCGTCAGGATGTGCAACGCAGTTTAATATTTTTTTAACATGTGTGAGTGTGAGCCATTACGATATTGCAAGTTGTACCAAATAATTACCTGCTGTGTTCCTATGCACAAGAACACAAACTTGAGGGATGAATTAAGTTATTGTTTCTGGTAATCCTGCTGTAGTTTTGGTATTCGAGATGCCAATTTGATACACCTTAAATTGAACATGAGTTTTTCCATTGCTGGAATTTGGTAGGGTCGATTTGGTTTAATGATTGTTCATATTATGTTGTCCTCTTCGTTTTCTGAGGTCTTGTTCATGCCACAAATTCCATTTAGCTTTTCTGTCCGAGTAAATCACCAAACAAGATGGGGGTTGCATGTTAAATTTTCCAAGGGGATAGTTGGTTAAGGTCCTAAAGCAATCGCTTTGTAAGGAAAGGAAGTGATCTAGTGATGACGACAAGGTGGTCTATTGGTGATGAAAGATTCTTGTCATGTTTGGCTAAGCTTAAAAGATCAATGCTTCTAGTTTTGATTTTGGTTGCGTAGATATGGCAGGGAGCATTGCACAACATTTATGCTCATAGTACCTTGTAGGTCAAGGAAGAATGAGAGATTTGTATTGGGTTCGTTCGTTGAGAGAGTAACAAGTCTCTGTAAGGAATTTGACAAAATAGTTCAGTTACCGAGTGAGAAATGATGCCTCTTCACATCTATTATGTCTTCTTAGTGATCTAGTAGGAAAAATCGCTTTCTTACCAATTAGAAGGAATAGAAGGCGCCGCTCGTCTCGGAAAATCAAGTATGCTTTGGTTAGCGAGAGGCAGGCAACTTAAATGACTTGGACCAATAGGGAAATTCCAATTCATTGTGACTTTTGATACATTCATATAGAAAGTTCCAAGGAAGTCATATTCTAGGAGTTCAAACTATGTGAGCTAATTTTCAATTTCCAAAGCATTTTGGGAGGCTTCTTGGAAGACTGGTCAACATACGGCAATTCAAATAATTTCAAAGGATAAGCTAACATTACAAACAATGTTTTAAAAAGCGTAAAGCGTTGCGTAGTGTCGATACCGAGAATTAAGAATTACAAGATTAAGTGTGTCAATGCGAAGAATAAACGTCATAATGTGTTTAGTATTTTTAATATTATTTTAATTATTTTTAAGGCATTAAATATATTTTTATATAAAAAAAATATTTTTTTATGGAACAAAAAAACAAAAAGGGGAATAAGGTGCACTATAGCGACGCTTAAACTATAGCGATTAACAAAAAAGGTTGATCGTTTTTTTACGTGAAAACCCAAAACCCCGAAGTGGAGCATTTTCGCCACACTCTGCATTATAGTGCGCTATAGCGGCGCTATTTTCCGCTATTTATAACANTAGCGGCGCTATTTTCCGCTATTTATAACACTGATTACAAATGGATCATTAAGATAAAAATCAAAACACACTAATGGCTAGTTTAGAAGAATTTTTTAAACTAAGTCCCTGTTTGGGCCACATTATTTTTTTCATTCTCATTCTTCTACTCATTTTCAACCACACATTCTCTAATAAAATAATATTTTCCATTACATCAATAACTTTTCCTTCTTTTTAAACCACATATTTTCCATCACATCAATCAAAAAAATACATTCTTTTGGAAATAATGTGCATCAAACGGGGGCTAAATAGTTACTTTTAAATATGTTTGGATAATTTTTTCAAAATATTTTGTTTGGTTAGAATAACTTTTGGGTTAGAGTAACTTTTTCAGAAAGTTCTTTTTATAAGAAATAGAAGTAAAAACCTCGTCAAACTAGCCCTAAATGATAAGTTTGACTTGCTAAAGTTTAGTCAAACACGTTGATGATCCAAAAATGAAAGTTGTCGCTATTGCAAATATTTGTTTTTGCTTTTCCTAAAGATAGACAGACATCCAAGTTTCTCATTTAGAATAGAATTTGGTCTTTCTCCCTTTAGCATGTGAAGTAAAGAAAGCTTTTCGATTTTATTTTGACTAATGGGATTGAAATGCCATCCCCATGGCACCGTATAGAATTATGTGTAGACGAAAAGTTTGACATATGCACGAGCTCAAGATCCTGTTTGCTGAGGAAAACAAAGATAATTCGTTCTATGTATATCAGAGAATAGTTGGCGCTTTTCCCGTTTGGCCCTAGTTGTTTCAGCTAATAAGTTGCTGAAATTTAAGTCAAAGTCAATAATTAATATTAATAACATATTATATGGGACTCATAATTTTTTATCGACTGTGAATTACACATTTGATCAAAATTTACCAAAAGTTTGATTTTTAACAAAATCGAACATGGGCTTAGTTTTGGCTGAAGATGAATTTCTTGGCAACTTGTTCCAGCATGAAAATCAATACGACAAGCTATCAAAGATTTTGATTCACAAATCTAGAATTCTTAAGACTTCTGTTGCTCCAGACACTTTATTGAATCATATTCCTTGAATATCTATGTTAAGAAAAATGCTTTTTTTGCAAATGGCAATGCCGGGATTGTATTTTGAGGAAAGGAATTTTTTATTTTTATTTTTTTTTGGCTGATTTTGACAATAACCTATATATTTTAATTTTGTTAGATGTCTCTCTTAATTTTTCTAGTCTTATCCAATGTTTTGGTGATGTAGATTATCGGACGACATTAAGAGCATGTTTGGTACGACTTAAAATTTAATTAAAATTGAAAATATGGTTGTTATTGGGTCCCACCCGTCTAATAAAAGTCAACAATAACGGCTATATATTCAATTTTAATCTGATTATTTCAATCTGATTTTAATCTCTACCACACACCCTCTAAGAAAAAATTATTAAAATTTTGTAGGTATAAATGTCAAGTGCCAATCATTCATTGATTTGTCCAATCTTCATGGTGTGTTCACTACTAATTGCATAGAAAAGATCAAATCTAAGGGTCGTCTGACATGATTTTTGAAAAGTCTAAAGTTGTTTTTAAACATGTTTGGATAATTTTCAAAATATACTTTCTCTGTCTAGAAGAGTTTTCAGAGGAAGTTGGCTTAAAGTAACTTTTTCAAGAAGTTTTTCTATAAAAAAAAGCATAAATTAAAGTAAAAGTTTTGTCGAAAGTTCTAAGATTGAATGTTAGTATTCTTTGATTAGATAAGCAGCTGGGATTCTCATTTAAGTATTCGTATTCTTCTGCATGCGGAAAATATCCAGGCATATATGGATGAAACTTGTGTTTCAAGGATCTGTTTGTTCTCTGACATGCAGTCAAAAGCAGATAAAACCCAACTCAACTTGTCTCCAATATGTTGAATTACTCAATCTAATCCAATAGATAAAATTCTAAGAGACGTAAATTTAATGAAAAATGCTACTTGTACATTAAAAATTGTACATAATGGTGTACACCCCACTCACATGGGAGTGGGACTCACTTGTATAAAATATTTTTTATTCAAGCGAGTCCCACCCCCATATGAGAGGGGTGTTCACCCCTATGTATATTTTGATGTACTGATAGCAAAATCGAAATTTAATTATTTTTGTTAACAACTTAAATTTTTTTTTGAGAATGTTAAAAAAAAATAAAAATCTTTACAGATATACAGTGTACCACAAAATCGTGGTAGTCCAATATATCAGATTCTTAGCCTATTAAATAGGGCATATCTACTGGACCTTTAGCATATACAGCTTTAAAATGTAGAATAATAGTAAACACATGAGGGCCTCTCTTTCCCTGGATATTGGTGTGACATCTAAAATTCACGTCGAATAAGTTGAGGGTTCTTCTCGATTTGGTTAAAAGAGTCTAGATAGATCAGTTTGGCACCTTGACCCAATATCTCATGAATATAGGTCGGAATTGGACTATGGAAGACATCATCATGGCATGATAGAAAAAAATGCTTCCCTTGATGGTAGTACCACTCAAACCAACTGAACAAGAAGATACCGCATAGACTTGCTATTGAACTCATTAACCAATCAAATTTCCTCAATCGAATGATGACATGTAGCTCTAGTTCGGAACACTGTGGCTTGACAGGACCAGGACAACATACTTAAGACCATCAGCTTATATAAAAGGACGAACAGTATATGAGATCGAGTTCCAACCGAAATTCTTTATATACAATTATTAAATTTTAACATCATAACACTTTTATTTACTTCAAATCTATAAAAGTTGAACAAAAGTGCCAATTTACTTTTTGCAATCAACATGATCTTAAAATTACTTTTGCAAATTCATTTCCATCTTTTATCTCATTATAAAATGAATTTTTTTTCAAACTAATTTAATATAGTATAAGAGATACCTTAATCAACTTTTTAAAGCATAATAATTCACAGTTTAACACAGAAGTGACCAATAGTTGTCCCATGCATGATGATGTTCAATGATTTAGAGATTAGGGGAAGGTCCTATTTGAAAATCTTCTTGCACAGTAGAGTGGAATTTTTATTGATTCAGTGGCCACATGTCACATGTTAAGGTGGGGTCCTAACGTTAGTCGAATGACCTTTGAGATTGACACAAATATTCTTCAAAAGATTAATTACGACTCCGTTACCGCAAAGTATTGTCGATGAGACCATGGCCCTGTCTGTTTTTGGCTATAAATCGCAATTCGGATGGTTGTGTACACTGTTCCGCCGAAATGTTTGACTTTATTGTGTCTGGTGGAGCAAAAAGTGTGGGAAAAAAAAGGGTAAAAAAATTGATTTTTTGGTTAAAAAAATCTCCTCCAGACAGCCCATATATACTCCAGATTCTTTGAAACTACATTTTTCTTAAATTCCTTTTCGATTATACATTTTTTCAATAAAATAATTTTACATGCGAATTCAATTTTTTGTTTATCTCTTAATTACTTATTTCTAGGGAAAAAAATTACTTTTCGGAAAATTTATTTCTCAAAAAATCTACAGCAAACATGCTCTTATTTCGTTTTAAGGTTTTGAAAACGGTATTGTGCGTGTTTTCTAATATTCTAATTTCTTGATTGTATACTTTTCATTTTCTAACAAATTATTTCAATTCTTAGTACAAATTTTATTATTTTGTGGGTTGTAGATGCTCAAGGGTTAACGAGTGGATAATTTTTTTTGCTTAAATTTTATTTTTCAACATACCTCTTTACGTACACATATAATTTATTATTTTTATTAAAAGTGCTATACATGCATAATTTTTATTCATATATGGCGACTATACTTGAACACGTGACTTTTGCTAACTGTGACAACACCATATCAAATTTGTTCGTAAAATCTTGAGTTGTCAAAAATGAGAAAACTTTATTGTTTAAATTTTATACTTGTTTATATTATAAACACTTTCGATCAAACTACTTTATATTTACACGTTTTGTGAGATCCATGATTATACTAACTACTTATCGGCTATTCATTTCTATTTATAATTAAGCTCTTCCAAGTAAAAATTACTTAGCAAATCATTAGATGTAGTGAAGGCACTCCAATTCCAACTAATTAACGGGAAAATAAATTGTTTGCTGAAGTATCAAAGTTAAAAGAATACAGTAAATTGTGTGATATCAAAGGTTTTGGCCCCAATTTTCTTAAAAAAAATAAAAAAATTAGGGTTCCGTAACTTTTATCAAATTTTAACCGTGCATTTCATTAACTTTTATTAGTCAACTAAAAATTTTATTTTTAGGCAAACCAAACATGCATTAGTGAATTATGTGAAATATTACATGAAAAAATAATCTTAAACTGAAAAATCGATTTTATTTTTTTCAAGAAGTGGAATCCTTCACATTAAGGGTGAGTGAGAAACACCATTGTGTGCTCTACTTCTAGATCCAACAGGTTCTAGATTCCATATTCACTAAGACAAACCTCAAACAAAATGAACAATGTTACGATTACATAGAGTTTCACAAGTTTTTCTTGTCAAATGTCTAGTGTCAACACTGCATTAATCTGTTTTAATCTATTTTTTTCCATCATGCAATCCAAGAATTCCATCCCTCCCCCTGTGAAACTTTCCTGTACATATGACTTTTTTTCAAACAAAATTGAAAAAACCATGAAACCACAATACAATAAAGGGGACGTCAAAAGGAAGTGCAACTTGCTTAAAGCTTTAGATGCATGTATAAATGGTTTACATATGCCATAAAAGTGTCTATATATCCACAAACCAACCAAAAAATTGACCATACAATACCTTTGCAGCTTCTATGGATTATTCAATCCCTGATCAATACTACTCTAGTTATTTCTTCACCGGCAAATCGGACGACTTCCCGACTGCACCGGCAGCATGCACAAATGGCAGTGGCATGTCAATGTGCAATGAAGAAAACTTGCCCTTCTTCAATAACAATGAAAAACTCAACATGTTGCCAATGATGAGTTCTGATATCAATTCACCGATTTCCTCGACCGAGCAACTTTGGGTTCCGGACATGGGTACGCAGGCATTGCCAAAGAACTATAGAGGGTTCTGTGATTTTGGTGTAGCTGGTGGAGGTTTTGAAGCTCCTTACCAACATGAGCTATGTGAGCAATCTGGATGCAGTGTGATGATGCCAAATTTGTGTCAAGCCTATCCCGGGGTTGGTGAAAATTGGGTATTATATTGAACTCCTTTTGCTTCAAAAACTCATTACATATCCACAAATATCACATTCTTGTGTGCTTGCTAAGTTCTTGAGTACTCACACTTGGTATGCAGTACTTCGGCACGATAAATAGAAGATTTTAGGGTTTTTTTAACGACTTTCTTAACCCTGTGAAATAGATAAAAATCAGATTTTTAGTAAATTTTTATAAAAGTTGATAAAATATTTGTATGTAAAATTGTGGGTCCCATGAAATGTGTGATCAAAATTAATTGTTCCCTTTAACTTTGATTTTTAGCAAAATTTTAAGCCACACCAAACAGGGCTTAATATTACGGATTAATACAATATTTGCATGAATTATTAGACAATGCAACTTATAATCTACAAGGCATCAAATTTCCCAAATTAATTGTGAATAATTTTTTATTTTACAGGGAATGCAAGGGAAGCCAGCAGTAAATGTTGAAGAAACCGCAATGAAAGTTGAGAAATATTCAATTGAAGAAAGGAAGGACAGAATTCTGAGATACTTGAAGAAAAGAAACCAAAGGAATTTCAACAAAACTATCAAGGTCTCTCTCTCTCTTTCTCTCCCTAAATACAAAAATAAAAATAAATACTTAATTATATATAATCGTCTATTAATTCACTCTATATTAAGCTTCACTGCTATGGTTTTGTAGTATGCCTGTCGGAAAACCCTAGCCGACAAGCGCGTCCGAGTACGAGGAAGGTTTGCAAAAAACAGTGAACCCAGTGAATATGAAAACGAGAAGAAGACAAACGATAATTATCGTGAAGAAAATATTGCATGTTACGATGACTCGATCCCGGTACACTTCTTGTCTAAGTATTCAAGTATTTACCACAAACTTTATTGCATTCTGAATTATATATGTTTGTGCAGATGAAATACGATGATGAGGATGATTGGACGTTAGAAGCAGCTATGTCTAGTCTTATGTATTTTCCTTACGTATCCAGCTAATAAAACAGAGACCTCCTTCAATTCCAATTCAACAGTACTAGGAAATTGATGATGTGGGGGATCTTCCAAGACTTGCAGCCTTCTCATTTTATTTTTTTCTTGTATACGAATTAATTGAGTTCTTGCATTGAATTATCAATGAGAACAATTAATAGATTCATGTTGTTCTAGTTTACGATTCGAATTGTACTTTGTTATTGTCAAAATTAAGATCCATTTGGCACGATTTTTGTTTTTTTGCTTCTGTTTATTGTAGAACAGCTTTACGAGTAAGCAACCTCAGTAAGACAAAATATTTTTAAAAAATTATTCAAATATGTTCAAAAATAACTTTCTAATCTTTTGATTTGTCGAGGTTATTGGGGTAAGAGCATTAAGGAGGAAGATGCTATGTTGCCTATTTTCATCTGTAATCTTATACTAAATTCTTTATACTGTCTAATATATAACACTGAAAATGCACAAGCTAAGAAAATTAAGGAGTAAGGCTCCATTTTCATCAACTTGTGGTGTGTTGGACAGAAATTAAAATAATTAAATCAAGAAGAAATGAATAATAATTGTCTCTAATTAATTAAAATATATCAGTAATAAAGTAAGATAAGGATTTTAAATTCAAACCTTTTTATTTTATTTTATTTTGAGACATCATTAGGTTGTATTTGGTACGCAAAATTAGATAAGGAATAAAATATAATGTATGGTAGACATGGGCGGACCCACATGGGGTCATGTGGGGTCAAGTGACCCCACAAATTTTTTTTGACTTTTTTTCTTTTTCAAAAATTCTATTATTATTATTATTTTTTTTTTTCAAGTGTAAGTTTCTTGCTTATGCTAAATGAGTGTTCCTGTTAGTTTATCCATTTGTTAGCGAAATGAATTATTGAGTTTTGTCTTTAGAAATTCTTCAAATATGAATTTAGCGATGAAGAAATAGAGGATAAGTGTTTTAAACATGGAAGAATCTTTACGGTCCTAAATTCTTTTTAGACATTTTGAAAAAGTAAAAATGGTGAGCAATGACGAAATTTTCAGGTCTAAGATCACAGTTTATGTGTTGAATCCTTGCAGCCTTTGGAGGTCTAATATTCAATTCGTTGGTCGTATATGATATTTGATTGAAATTAATAAGTT
>CAIGRQ010139499.1:0-15357 GCA_903798375.1 Fraxinus sp. D2006-0159
CCCGTGCTCTCTCCGCCCGTCCTCAGTCCTCTCTAGCCTCTCTCCTCCCGACGGCTCCGCGCCCGGCGCCTCCAACTTCCAACACCGCCGCGTCCTCACTCCTCTCTGACCTCTCTCGGTCTCCGGAACTCTGGTGAGGTAAGTTCCTCCATTCCACCTCTCTCAGTCTCAAGAATTTAGAAAATTGTTGTGTCAACTGCTATGTGTATAATGTATTTGTGTAACTGAGTTTCTGTAAATGAATTGTGTTAATTTATTGATAGTTATGGATTTTTAATTTGGGCTTTTAGGGATTTAGGAGAAGGTTAGAAAGCATTGCCAATTTTGATTTAGGGACTTCTATTGTGATTGATTTTGTTTTTCTTTTTTGTATCAGTTATGGTTAAATGATAGTTTGATTGCATATAGTGAGAAAGATGTATTTGACAAGATTGAAAATAATATAATTATGGAACGTTATCAAAATATAAGCACGTAGAGAACAATTGTAATAAAAAATCTCTTACTTTTAGGAATCTATTTTTGGAGTAGCCTCACTTTGATTTTCATTTCTTAGTCGGATTGAATTTTCTTTTATTAGTTATAGATCTGATTATATTTTGCCCAATTTTCTTTTGTTATGTATAGATCTGATTCAATTTCGCCCAATTTGTTAAGTACCGATTGTTTGAGGAATATGTTTAAACTCATAATTTGATTCTCGTGTTTTTCTCTTTGAAAATTGTTGAACTTTTTATTTATAATTCTTTTTAGCTTGAAAAAAGTGGGTTTAAGCAATGGGTGGTCCGGTGAAGAGCACTCCAATAAGGTTCCCAGCTCTTGTAAAATTAACACTAATCTGGGAGCACTGCTAAGTTATTCCATTGAAAGAAGTGATAGTGTAGCGGTTTGGAAACCTGACTTTTAAAAGGAAGAAGACTGCTAAGTAAAATTAACATAAATCTGTTATTTTTAAGTAATTATAGTCTTCTACCCCATTTACATATACATGTTTCTTTTCCCTGGTGTTTTGTTAAATGTAGCATTCATGGACTTGATATATTCTTAGTTTCATTATGCAATTCAAGTTTCTATAAAAGCGCTCAATAGCAGAGGAATGTCTTATATTGAAAGTTTGGAACACTTGCAAAAGGAATAAGTCAAATGGAACTAGGTAATCTAGGCACTGTTTCCAAATATGAAATTTTAAAGCAAAAGAAATTTATATCTGGAACTGGAGAGGATTATACTCGCCAATGACTTCCACTGTATAAGAGTGTCCTGGGCCAGGATTGGGTACAAATAAAGCGCAGTGTTTTGATATTCTTCTTATATGCAATTGGTTGATATGGGGGAGGGAGGGGTGATCATAACTGAATGAGCTTNGGGTGATCATAACTGAATGAGCTTGTAGGTGGTCCTATCTTCTTATGGATTCAGCTTCAGAACACTCATCTGTGCTTCTAGACATGGTTCCTGGATTTTCTACCCGCTGCCTTCACTATTTCAATTTGTCATTTTTAACTTGTGAAGTTATTATTTTAACAGACTGGATATGGTGCAAGACCTGAACATCATAAAAGAAGTGTGGATGCAGTGGCAGCAGCTAAAGAGTGGTTTTTGATCACTGATTCAAGGTTGTGGGTCTGAGGTAAATTTGTCTTTAGTTCATTTTCTGAATCTTTTAGTTCATCAATAATGCTGTGTGGCTGTCCGACTTCCGAGTTCTGATTCAGGTCTTACAGTGACTGGAGTTAGTGTCTCTATAAGCACAGCAGATAAGGTAGGTACATTCGAGCTAGTCTTGTTTATTTGAGTCGAAAATGGCCTTAAAACTCATAAAAACAGCCCTTCACGAACCAGAAAATCCAATTGAGATCTCCCTAAGGGAATCCTTTCAGATTCTTGAACGCAAATTAAGACCTCCTTTTCCTTTAACAATCCCAACTCAGGGTGATCATAACTGAATGAGCTTGTAGGTGGTCCTATCTTCTTATGGATTCAGCTTCAGAACACTCATCTGTGCTTCTAGACATGGTTCCTGGATTTTCTACCCCCTGCCTTCACCATTTCAATTTGTCATTTTTAACTTGTGAAGTTATTATTTTGACAGACTGGATATGGTGCAAGACCTGAACATCATAAAAGAAGTGTGGATGCAGTGGCAACAGCTAAAGAGTGGTTTTTGATCACTGATTCAAGGTTGTGGGTCTGAGGTAAATTTGTCTTTAGTTAATTTTCTGAATCTTTTAGTTCATCAATAATGCTGTGTGGCTGTCCGACTTCCGAGTTCTGATTCAGGTCTTACAGTGACTGGAGTTAGTGTCTCTATAAGCACAGCAGATAAGGTAGGTACATTCAAGCTAGTCTTGTTTATTTGAGTCGAAAATGGCCTTAAAACTCATAAAAACAGCCCTTCACGAACCAGAAAATCCAATTGAGGTCTCCCTAAGGGAATCCTTTCAGATTCTTGAACCCAAATTAAGACCCCCTTTTCCTTTAACAATCCCAACTCAAGAAGAGTACAATAACCTCAACAACGCAATTCTTTATGGCATTTTGTGTGAACCCCACTTGGCTAACGTTCATATTAAGCACTTACATGGGATAGTTACTGATGGGTACGGTTGTTTCACGAGTATTCTCATCAAAATTGTGAATGAACTTTATGGAAAGCTCTTTGATTCTGTGAAGAGGCAGTTGATCTCAGTAGCTCATGAAACTGTGTACGTGTCGGCAGTGGGGTTTGATGAGTTGATGGTGGCCCTTT
Organism: Fraxinus sp. D2006-0159; assembly: GCA_903798375.1. Lineage (NCBI taxonomy): Eukaryota > Viridiplantae > Streptophyta > Magnoliopsida > Lamiales > Oleaceae > Fraxinus > Fraxinus sp. D2006-0159. Next base: position 2,750 of record CAIGRQ010139499.1, read on the forward strand.
TGAGACAGATTGTTGGTGGGGATATTAGTGAAGGGAATTTGTGGTTGTGTTTTGAGATGGTCACTCTTTTTTTAAGCAAATGGGATTCTTTGTTAGAAGAGGAGCCTTCAGTTTTGACTTTTGCTTTGTATGTTTTTCTTCGTTTGTTAGCTGATCACTGTAGAGTATCAAATGTTGAAAAAATCGAAGCATTGAAGCGGATTGAGATAGATTTTTGTGTTAGAATGTTGAGGGAGAAATTTTATTTATGTTTGAAGATTGGGAGGGATCTTCTTAGGCTTTTACAAGATTTGGTTCATATACCAGAGTTTTGTGCCATATGGAAAGACTTGTTGCTGAATCCGAGCTCATTTAGGACTGAGGGATTTGCTGATATCACACAGATTTATCGTACAAGGACATCGAGTAGGTATTTTTTGCTTCGGATTACTCCTGAAATGGAATCTCAGTTGAGGTTCTTGCTTACTCATGTGAAGCTAGGGAGTCAGAAGCGGTACCAAGTTTGGTTTACAAAGAAGTTTCTGGCTACTCCAGAGAGGGAAACACTTCTGATTGACATAGTTAGGTTCATATGTTGTGCACACCACCCGTCTAATGAAATTATCCAATCCAATGTTATCCAGAGATGGGCTGTTACTGGTTGGCTTTTGAAATTTGGTAAAAAGACTTATGTTGAGGCAAATATGAAGCTTGCCTTGTTTTACGATTGGCTTTTCTTTGATGATAAGGTGGATAATATCATGAATCTCGAGCCAGCGATTTTGCTGATGGTGCATTCTATTCCTAGATACATGGAGATGACACATTCTCTTCTCGAATTTCTGTTTATATTGTTGGATAACTATGATCTTGATAGGAAGGCAATGGTGCTAAGGGGAATATCATCAGCTTTCCACATACTTGTTAGGAAAGGCGTGGTCCAATCGCTTGATGTTTTTGTTAGTTGTGATATGCTTTCTCCATTTCTCAAGGAAAGCATTAGAAAGTTGTTACCGGACCTGCTGTTGAACTGTTCGGCTGAGCTTCAAAAGAACAACATCCTGTGTTGTAATACACCATCGTATTTGTCAAGCTTGAAATCCTGAACATTGTCAGAAAAATGAGTCGAAATAGTTGCATGAAGAAATTAAGGTAGATTACAACCAAACATTTATGTATTACACTACTTCTTGTGATTGATTATTAATCCCATGTTTGGTGTATAGATTAAATCAGTTTTTTAATAATATATTTTGATAGAAGTTGATGAAATTTGTTTTTGGAAAGTTATGGATCATATGAAATGTGTGGTTAAAATTAATCAATGACTTTGATTTAGGATTAAAATCAGATTTTTAATCTATACCAAGCATGTGCTAACTTAGTTGTTGCCTTTTGTCGATGTTGGTTTGCCAAATTAATTGTAGCCTCGTATAGTTCTTAAAATTTTGCGATTAATGGAAAATAAACATATACATATGGGAATCGGTATTAGTTTGTTGTAGTAGCTCTTGTATGAATAGATTTTTTCGCCGTCGTGCACATTAGGTGTGGATCTAAACCTGGGCTCAACCCGATCAAAAATTTCTTTGACAAGGACTCAACAAGATTAAATAAGAACGTGTATTTACACCCATTTTGATCGTTGATGTAATTTTATTAAGAGCCTGTTTGGTAGAGATTAAAATTGAAAAAATAATCGTTGTCGTTGACTTTTATTAGACGAGTGAGACTCAATAAAGGCTATATTTTCAATTTTAATTGTTACCAAACAAGCTCTAAGAGTAGTTGAACCATTATGATTGTAATGTGATTTACTTCATTCATAATTTAATATGTGCATTAAAAATTGAAATCATGAGCTAATAGAACCAAATGCAGCTAATAGAATCAATACTTTTGATGTTATCGAAAATTATTCAATATTTTTCTTCTGTCCCTCTCATACTCTACGGTGCAGCTAATGCGACCATTATCTTTGTTATTATCAATAACTATCTAATTATTTTTTCTTCTCATTCTCTCTCTAAATTCGAGATTTTCAATATACTAAATTAAACATGATTAAAAAAGAGACACATAGGAATGCGTTTTCCATGATTGGCAAAAGGTGAAAAAACTTTCCAATTTCATATAAATTGGAAAATAAAAATTTAAGTACCTCATAAGAATGCATGTTTTATGAAATTGACAAAAAACAAGTTTAAAATTATTGTATCTTGAAATTTGAACTCCATATCCACTTTCGTATCAAACAGTTAAATTAGAAATTGAATTCTTCGGATGTAATATTTTTCATGAAATAAACTAGTTCGTTTGATTGGCAAATGTGGAAAGACTTTTTAATTCTATGTAAGTTGGAAAATAAAAACTCAAGTGTTCCATATGAATGCATTTTCATGAAATTGGCAAAAAAACAAGCTTAAAGTAATTGTACTTTGGAATTCGACTTCATTCACTTTTGTATCAAATAGTCAAACTGTCAAAGTAGAAATTGAATTCTTCGAATGTGACATTTTTCATGGAATTTAAACCAATCAAACGGAACTTTAGTAAAAAATTATGTAAGTTGTCATGTCTCGTTCATTGATTTTCTTCTCTATCTCTCGTCTTTTCTTTTCTATTTTTGTGACCCAAAATTAACTAGTAAATTGTGAAATTACAAATTTCAGTTTTGAATTAAATTCATTTATGTCACGTCAAACTAAAAAAATACAGAATGGAATTAACGAAGAAATACTAATTATCCCATACAATTTATTCTAATTTTACGTATTAGAAAATGATTTCAGATGATACTAGGTTTGTCTCTATATTAACGTCAGCTGTATCTAAGTTTCTCACAAATAAACGTTGGCCTGCGAATCTGAGAGAGACGAATTATGGCAAAAACAATATGTTGGTATATTATTTAAATGAAGGTAGCTAATGGACAAACTTTATCTTAATTAAAATTAATTTTGAAGTTTCAAAAATTCATGGATTTTTTAATGTGTGGTTGAAAATGAAAATTTTAATATGTACCAAACAAGGAACAATATTTTTCTGTACACCTACCTCTCTTTTTTTGGTCACATTCAATTTATTTTATAAAGAATTTTGATATTTGAATCGCTCTCTCCAATAATTGCTTTTTGTCTAAAAATTTAAGGGTCCGTTTGATTGATTTAAATTCCATAGAAAATGTCACATCTGAGGATTTCAATTTCTATTTTGGCTGTTTGATACGAGAGTGAAAATGAAGTTCGAATTCCAAGATACAACTACTTTAAAAACTTGTTTTTTTTGTCAATTTCATGAAACATGCATTCTTATGGGATATCTGAGTTTTTATTTTTCAACTTACATAGAACCGAAAAGTCTTTCTATCTTTGCTAATCAAACGGACCCTAAGTCTATATCAAACACGTCCCAACTTCGAGACTATTTACATACAAATACTTTAAAAAGTAACATATATAGCACAAAAATCCAAGTTAGGACAAAGACGGTTTAAGCCGGCCATGCGATCTGCCGGCATACTCGCTAGTTCCATTTGCCAGCACTGCAAATTTTCATTTATTTTTCATCTCTTTTCCTCTTCATCGTCCTCTTTAAAAGCCCCTACATTGGAAGACTCAGTCATATTCTCAAGTTTCATTTTCTTCATAAATTTGCAGTAATATATTTTCATGGCGAAGTTATCACATCAGAAACCTAAGAACAGTTCAAACAATGGTGATACCAGCGTAAACAATCATGGGATGAAACCGAAACGTACTAGGAAAACTATCCCGAGAGACTCTCCACCTCAACGTAGTTCAATTTATCGAGGCGTCACAAGGTTAGTTTAACTACATTGCATATGCGTACGGCTTATGTTGGCATAGGATCGACAAATCGATTGCTAGAGTGCGGCTGAAGCATGCATGGGCATACCTGCAATTGTGACCATTGCACTGCAAACTCGAGCGGCATAGTCGAGTCCTTTGCCACATTGGTCACATAATAGTTCAATCAAGATCAAGCATTTCCTTTCATCACTTAAAACTCTCTGTGTAATTTCCAAATAATAAGAAAAAAATGGGTTGCTGCAGGCATCGATGGACAGGGAGATATGAAGCACACTTGTGGGATAAGAATTGCTGGAATGAAACACAAAACAAGAAAGGGAGACAAGGTGAGTGAGTGTCAAGATTAATCTTTGTATCAATGCTTCTTTTCATGACATTTTGGACGATGTAGTCCAAATTTTATCTATTTTTTTGTAGTTAGGTTCAGTACTACGTATCCAACATATTATTTAGACATGTTTATTACTCAGTATTGAAGAAGCAAACATCGGACAATTGACAATGACAAGACTTTTAACTTCTTTTTATTCTTTGATCATGTCGAGTTTCGTTTAGTCCAATCTAAAAGACGTCATTTGTGTTTTTAGTATTTGATGAAATATATGAAACTAATTTTTTTTTTCTTTTCTTGGTTGATTTTGATGGCATTTTTGATGCGGAAATCAGTATATCTTGGTAAGTACAAAATTGTAGCTACAAAAATGTCCCTTTTCTTTGAGCAAATTTATTAATTTCTCATGAATTTATTTTGTTAAATATGGTGCTTAAATAGGTGCCTATGACGATGAAGAAGCAGCTGCACATGCTTATGACTTGGCTGCACTTAAATATTGGGGTCCAGATACAATTCTTAATTTTCCGGTAATTTTTTTAAATATGATTATTTTAAAAAAAATATTAATCTATGTAAAAATTCTTGATCATTTACATATATGTATTTTTTACAATATATATAGCTGCAAATGTATGAGAAAGAGCTGTCAGAAATGGAGGGTCAGTCCAGAGAAGAATATATTGGATCATTAAGAAGGTAATAAATTAGATTAATTAATGTTTAACTATTTATTGTAATTGAAATTTTTTAGATATAAAAACTATCTGTTCTTTTTACAAAGTTTTTTATATTGTAATTGAAATAATTACAGGAAAAGCAGTGGCTTTTCAAGGGGAGTATCCAAATATAGAGGTGTTGCAAGGTACAAAGTCATTACAACTATAGTTAACTAGCTTTTCTTCACATAAATTGAAATTTTTTTGACTTGAGATTACATAATAAGTAATCTAAATGACATAATTTTTTTCAATTGCCATTGTTTTGTATCCAACGTGCCAAGCATGTCATTCTTTGACATATAATCACTTAAACTAGGACAAAACTATCAAACCATATCCTTTTGATACTTAGGATCCGTTTTTCAGGCTTCTATTTCTCGTAGAAAGTTTTCTTAAAAAAACTACCTTAAGCTAGCTTCCTTTAAAAACTTTTCTAATCAAACAAAACAATTCAGAAAATTATTCAAATACGTTCAAAAAAAATTTCTTAGACTGAAAAGTAACTTTTGTCTTCTTAAAAGTCCGGCCAAACTAGTCCTTGGTATTAAATAAAGTCAAAACACAATAATAAGCAAAATACGACTTATTTTTCTTTCTTAACATCATCTAGAATGCATGTTAACTAAACGCTAAAGTTTATTTGCAGGCATCATCACAATGGAAGATGGGAAGCTCGAATTGGCAGGGTCTTCGGCAACAAATACCTTTATCTTGGGACTTACGGTAAAAAATCTTTTCAAACCCTAATTGTTTTTTGCAATGCAAGTAGCACTAATATACACTAATTAAATTTTTACATTAATCAGTCTGTTGAAAACAACTATATCCCCCAACTAATGCTCAAATATCTATCAGTTTACGGTATCGGTGACGGATTTGGTTGGCTGCAAGATCTATAGCAGTCAATCGGTAAGACAAGTTTACAAAACTCTAAAAGGTATTATGTTTTCTAAATCATTTCCTTAATTTTTCTTTAGCTACCCAAGAAGAGGCCGCAGTTGCATACGACATGGCAGCTATAGAATACCGTGGTCTTAATGCCGTTACAAATTTCGATCTTAGTCGTTACATCAAATGGTTAAGACCTAACAACACAACCAACAAGCCTAACGCTAATGCTAACCCTAACTCTAACCTTGATGCCACCACGACTAATTCGACACCAAGATCAAACCACAACTCCGGCGGCTTGGCAACGGTCCACCACTTCCAACCACCATCAGACGTCGCTCATGCCACCTCATCTCAATCCCGACCCACCAACGCCACCTCTGCACTCGGGCTTCTATTACAGTCATCCAAGTTTAAGGAAATGATGGAGATGACCCTGGCAGCCGGGTCTCCCCCACCACCACCGGAGAAGGAGCAGGAGCTGTCACAGAGCAGCATCCCTGAAGATATAAATATATATTTTGATTCTAGGGATTTCCCTGCATACAATGATCAAGGGGATGATATATTTGGGCAGCTCAACTCATTCATGCAGCCTATGGGTCAGTTTGACTCAATGCTTAATGGGGAAGATTTAATGATATGATTAGTTAACCATGAGAGCATGAAAAATAGAATGACAAGTTTTTACAGAAGTGGATTATTCTTTGAATTGCATTATTTAATTGTAGATATATTATGTAATAACACATGGATTCAATATTACCATGTAGTCTTTGTTCTCATTAATAAAAATAATTTTTTTAGTTTGACAGCTTCAATTTACAAGATTTTTTTTTCTCAAGTCATTCGTAACAGTTATTTTTCATCTATCCCTGATAATGTTAAAAGCAATTTACTAGCCAAAACACTACTTCAAACGTCTGGTTGGTTCACTCATTTCTAATCTTCACTTAGCTCCTGTTTGGTACACATTAAAATTTTCATTCTCATTCTTCTACTCATTTTCAACTACACATTCTTAAAAAAAATAATATTTTCCATTACATCAATAATTTTTCCTTCTTTTTCAACCACACATTCTTCATCAATCTACTATTCCATAATACATTCTTCCAAAATAATGTGGCTCAAACACACCCTAATATATATACTTCATTATTTGTTCGTTATTTGGATGCTTCGCTTTAACCGTGGATAAGCTTACCAGGCTATCCAAGACAATGTCGGAGTATGTTATTTGGTGATAATATAGTTTTCGTTGAAGAAATTTGAAGGGGGATAAAGTGCAAGTCAAAAATTTGGAAGGGAGCTCTAGAATATGTGTATAAAATTGAGGCAGAATACGTAGTATTTCCTTTTGTTACTAAACATTATTGTTGCCTGTTGTATGTACTAATTTATTTTAGTTCGTGTTCTGAAGCATGGTGAGTGTACTGTCTAGAACTATAGATACACAGGCAACCTTCTAATATCTGCAAATTGGGAATTGCAGCCTTCTACTTGTTAAGTGGTGTGAAGACCACTTTTTAGATCATTTGATTGCTAGTTTGCTACTGTCAGCCATTTCAGAATACAGATGAATAAAAAAGATAAAAACAAAAATAAAAAATCTCATTTCTGCGCCAATAATGCCTCCTAAAATATATTTTAAGAGATAATATAGATCACAGAACAGAACTGTCAAGAATAACATTTTTTTTATTTTTTTTATATCTCAACTCCTCCATGTCTCTCACATTCGAACCGTTCTCTAACTTATCCACTCGTTTCTCTACTACACGGTTTTGAAACTGGAAGTTAACATGACAGCCTATGTCTAACCCGTAACAATAGAAGCATATCATAGTCACCAGATAATACTTATGACACAGTGGACATTATTAATTCATAGAAAACAACCAGTTTTGTAGTTAAGCAGGAGAATCTCATTTCAGAACTCAAGATTATCAGTTTGAACTCTATCCCCCTCCCAAGTCCTGTGCACGCCATAACTTAATCCTCTTTTTGCCAAACTATACATTCAACAAATAATTTCATTTTAGCTAACAAATGAATCATCAAGTTTTATTTGTATACCCTGTTAACATGCCCCAAGGTCCCAAAGTTGTGAATAAACCTATTTTCTTTTCCTTTTACTCATTAAATAAGTAGCGATGCAACTTCATTATGATAAGCAAAAGCATGATTCAAGAGGCTCGGCCTATGGATGATAATTTGATATCTGATTCACTGCTTTATGTATCAGCACTATAGCTTCCATAAAAACAAAAAAATGTCAGCAATGGCAGTCCTAACAACCAGATAAGAACTGTCTCGATTTTTGAAACGGTTCAATAGCCAATGGGACATAACCTCAGAACATATAATGCCATATTCATATTAGGATTAGCTGTGGAAAGATGCATATGCTCAAGATCAAACTAATATTTATGCTGAATAGAACATACAAAATTCCTTAGAACTTAAGCTATGATTTGTGTCACCGGATAAAATTAGCTAATACAATTTAATAGAAGTCACCATGTAAACATAGCCGATGCCAAGTCTCGTAGGATTCATTTTCAATATAGTTTACTGAATACGAAATCCAGAACAATGCTTCTCTTCTCCAACAACATAATTTGATAGATATGCTAATTAATCCACAACAGAATGTCTCGTCACAAAGCTAATAATTACCTAGTCTGCCGAATGAATTGCGAGGAAAAAAATCATTATACATGACAATGGAGAATTGCAAATGTCACCTGCATTATTGCTTGTTGGCAACATTCTCCAAGTACCATCTGTAGGTATCCATAAGCCCGTCCTTGAGCGGAATCTTCGGTTCCCAACCTAACCCGGCAAGCTTTGAGCTATCCATGAGCTTTCTTGGCGTGCCATCGGGCTTAGTCGAGTCCCAAACAATCTCCCCTTCATATCCCACTACTTCCTTCACCAACTCCGCTAGCTCTTTTATGCTCACCTCCTTCCCGCTCCCCACATTCACATGCTCCAACCCACTATACTTCTCCATCAAAAACACCAGAGCATCCGCCAAATCATCCACGTGCAGAAACTCCCTTAACGGCTTCCCACTCCCCCACACCACCACTTTCTCCAAGTCCTTTACTTTCGCATCGTGAAACCTGCGCAGCAATGCGGGCAAAACGTGGGAATTCTCCGGGTGGAAGTTATCATTCGGCCCATATAAATTCGTGGGCATAGCTGAAATCGCATCAAACGAATGCTGAATACGATAAGCCTGGCACATTTTTATCCCGGATATCTTAGCAATGGCGTACCATTCGTTAGTGGGCTCTAATGGACCAGTTAAAAGGGAATTTTCGGAGATGGGTTGTGGGGCGAATTTCGGGTAGATACAGGAGGAGCCTAGAAAGAGGAGCTTTTTTGTGTCGTGTTTGAAGGCGGAGGTTATTACATTAGTCTGGATTTGGATGTTGATGGTGATGAAGTCGGCCGGGTATGTATTGTTGGCGTGGATCCCACCGACCTTGGCGGCGGCGAGGATGACGTAGAGGGGCTTGTGGGCGGCGAAGAATGCGTCGACAGCGGACTGAACTGTTAGATCGAGCTCGGAATGTGTGCGTAGGAGGAGGTTGGAGTAGCCCAGGGACTGTAGTTTGGTTACCAAGGCGTGGCCCACCAGACCACCGTGACCGGCAACGAAAATTGGGGAGGATTTGTCTACAGACATTGGATCCATGAGCTGTACCTTCGGCCAGTGGTCCGTTGCGGTGGCGTGTAGGAGTCGGGAAGATGGGGATACTGTTACGGGCCTTGCTATTTGCACACTAGGTTAGGCACCCCGGAGACTCCCTGATAAGAGGGGGCCAGGATTTTTTATTTTTTATTTGTCGTGTGCCCGTGAGGGATCTTTACGAGTGTCAAATTCGATGTACGAATAACATTTTCCCATTGTTACAATTGACTTTGTCGGTGCTTGGTTAAGCCAAAAATACAGGTAAAGGGTGTGTTTGATGTACATTATTTTGGAAGAATGTATTTTAAAATAATAGATTGATGAAAAATGTGTGGTTGAAAAAGAAAAAAAAATTATTGATGTGATGAAAAATATTATTTTATAGAAAAATGTGTAGTTAAAAATGAGTAGAAGAATGAAAATGAAAATTTTAATATATACCAAACATGGACAAAGTTTATTTTTATTTTTAATCAACACGTGCTTCAGTCCTTTTTTCTCCAATTCTTTTAAAACTTTATTTTCTATATACTTATTTAGTTATTTTCAACCACACATTCTCAAGAAAATCACTATTCAAAAAATGTTTTTCCAAAAAAAAAATGATCACCAAACACGAGGCTTAATTTACTTCTGCATCTGCGTAAGACTGGCCCAAGAACTCAATAGGCTCTACACAAAAGATGGGTCATAAGCCTGTGAATCGGTTTACCGTGGCTCATAATCTTAATCAATTGGGACATGTCAAGCCGAGCCGGCTCACGATCCAAGACTCGTGACTCATGCATGACTCGTACGAGAAATGGCTTGAGCTTTTTGGTCCGAACGGAGTCGATCCGAATGAAAAATCGAGGCTTCGCTCAAGCTATAGGCTCAGGCGTTATCGAATCAAACTTGCTCTTTTTTTATTCGTGCAACTCTGTGTTGCCTTTACCTGCAAGGCAAGTTCATGTAGCTACCTGCAAAAAGCAACTATAGAAGTTGCCTCTTGCAAGCAGCATTTTGCACACAAACATGTTAGATACCTACTTGTGTGCAAAATGTAGCTACTGTAGTTGCCTTTTGTAGGCAGCTGCAGTAGCTATCTGTAGATTCACAGGCTAAAAATGATCATGTCACGGGGCTATTTTTGGCCTGTTACATGAGCCGACTCGATGTGACTTGTCTAGCCACACGGTCGGCTCAAGCTCTAAAATGAAGCTCCACTCGAGCTGGCTCAATTTCTTTTTGAACTGAGTCACAGGCAATCCTAGTCGACAAGTCGAATTAACATTCCTATCTGAAATAATGTGTGCACTGAAGTCAAATTTACGAAAATCAAAAGATTTTTCAACTGTAGGATCCATGGTTGCGAACGGGAAATTCTTCACCATGCATTGTTTGGAGTGAATTAGATAGGATTAAAGAATTGTTATGTCTGGCACACAAATGCTTCATTTTCAAGGTGAGTAGCAACTTGAATATCATGTTTCCTATCTTCATGTGTGGGGCGTTGAGAGCAAACTGAAACGCCACGTCAACGATGACCTCCTAAGCAATATAACTTGTGACAAAACTCGTTATATCTTTTCTCCGAGGGGATCAGAGGAGACCCAACCCTTAACCACATCGGATGGACTTTCTGAGTATGAAATAGTTGAGATTAGATTCTTGATACATTGTGCAAGTTTTTATCTAACATATAGAGAGCTATGTGCAGTTTGATTAATATGGCATCTCTGTATAGCAATTCCTTCTTTCGTGACTAGGAAAGTGTATGGAAGGTTACTTGCCTATAGCCATAATATGACGCCATTGCACTCAAATAGTAAGTCGTTGATATGATTCCATGTATGAATAATCTTGAAAATCTTAGCTACATTTCTTAGCCTATAAATACTTACACTTTGTGACGTTCAGGAGCGAAGGGCCTAGGCCTTCCCCAACCCCATTAGTTTCTTTAAAGTAAAAAAAAAAAAAATGGCAAAAAAAATTTATGGAAGAAATTTTTTTATTTTTTTATTTTTTCTCCATGTACCAGCCTAGGCCCTAGTGTGAATTTTTCCCCATGGATCTGCTCCTGACATTTGAAGGTAATTGCAAGTTGGTAATCTCACTTTAAAATCTTAAATTGTCTCCTGATGTTCTTTTCCCCTCATATTTCTCCCACACCTAACTTTTGAGTTCTTTTTTTTTTTTATCGGTAAATGTTACATTCTATTGATCAAAATTCATGTACAAGTACACCGGGCATACCCGAGCAAAACAAATGACTCATACAATTATTCCAAGCATACTGCATACCCAAGCAAACAAAAAAATAATAATGTACTATCGATAAGATCAATGACCCAATGTTAGGGACTCAAATTGAATTAAGACATGCATATACAAGGAAAACATTACTTTGTATACGTGTCTTAATTCGTCTCATAATGCTATCCAGTTGTGGTCTAAGATATTAAAAAAAATTTCTATTCATTGCTGTCCAAATGTGGTAAACTGTGCTTAGAAGTGCAATCCTCTTGGTTTTGCCGTAACACCCTGAAAATTTACAAAATAAAATTATTTTTTTCATCTCCTACTTTTTATATTTTGAAAGTTTATGGACTAAAGTGGCATATATTAAATTCAATTTTATTTGGGCCAAACATATTTAATTATTGATAAAGTAATGATAAATATATCAATATTAGGCTTGAGAAAAAGTCGATTCGAATAAGTTAGGCCCAAGATGTTTTTTTTTCAATTTATAAAAGTCGTTATTAATTGATTTTTTTATTATTTAAATATTGTATTTAAAAAAAGAAAGGTGTGTGTTTGTGCACGTGTCCTACATAAATAAAAGAATGAGTTTTGAGTTACTATTCATAAGCCGAGCCGAGTCGAATGACTTTATGACTTGGCTCGGCTTGGCTAAGCCATTTAGCTCCCCCCCCCCCCCTTTTGAACATTTGATTCAGTATTTTAAATTACAAATATTCGTTTTAAGCGATTTAAAATTTGTTGGAAATGTTAAAGTGCGACCATGATAAATATAGGATCGATAAATTTTAAATATCAAAATAATTTTACATTAATTATAAAACGTAAAGTCGTTATTGTTTATGTTTTTTTTTTTTCAATCCCAACCACATTCCAATGTCCCTTTTTTCGAATTTTATTTT
>CAIGRQ010139524.1:0-11559 GCA_903798375.1 Fraxinus sp. D2006-0159
GGGTTAAGGGGGGGGGGGGGGGGGGGGGGGGGGGGGAATGGGAATTACCCGCTTCCTGGTTAATTTTTTTCCCAAAGGTACATAAAGATTCAAGCTTCGACAACTGAAATCTGGTCAACTCTAGTCAATACTGAAAAATATCAAAATTTTGAATGAAATCTTGTTCGACTTCGAGAGAAGCCAAAATCAACACTTAGATATAAACAAGTTTCAAAAATGTCTAAAATCGAGTAAATAGTTCTAGGGACTAAGAAATCGCTTATCGACATATTAGATATCTTGCCTTATATTTTGGAGAGAGAATGCATCATGGATTCTACCTATGACTAACAAATCAATGGTTCATTAATAACAAAGGTGTATGATATATAAGTCCTCCAAATTTGTTGGGTAGTAAACAGTGCCGGTCTTGTGATTTTCGGGGCCCGAGGCGAACTTCCAAAATTGGGCCCCCTAAAATTAACGCAAATGCAAAATTCAACAATGTACAATACAATTTTCAATACAGTGAGTACGAGCGCGTGTGAAATTAATCCTGAAAGCTACAATAACAATAACCATTCATATAAACCGACCAACCACAATTATATAAGTCGATAAGGCTTCAAACATTTTCAATATAGTGTTTATCAAGTTATGGCAAGCCATTGCTTACTTGAGAAGTAGAATTTTGACGAAAATTATGGAATCACACCCTTCAGAATTCCACCGTCACATCTCACAAGCTTGAAATCAAAATTTCACATTAACCACAGCACCAATACAAAGTCTTAAGCTATAAAATTTACCCTTTTAATCAATAAAATGTTAAAACTTTCAAAAGTCTAGGCTTTATTTCACACGCAACTTTAGCTTAATCTAGATAAATGAAAAACGACTCTTCCATATATTTATCCCAATTTGAGGAAAATAGAGGTTAAGTTCAATATTAGTACAGACGTGATTAATCCAATCATTTGTTTTCCCATATTCTCTCAATAAATGAATAGACCTAAACGAACAAGTAGCATTACGAACAAATATTTCATAAATCAACAGTGCACAAATAATCCTTCCCAAGAGTGACCTTATTAATTTGTTGTTATCCCTACTCATTGATCCCCCTGCCTAACACACAGTTCATAAATTTTATATGTAGAGACGAGTACAACACAACAATTATAAGAATGAGATAAATAGAAGAAAGCCATCTCATTTTTTTCCGCGGATTTAGAAACATCATTCTGAAAAATTAGATGAAAATGTCAATGAAACCTAACATTTCTCAATGTCACAGAACAAATCTACTTATCGATGGTATCGAGGAAGTAAAAAAAAAAAGAAAAAGAAAAGGAATATCAAGGTAATGAGATGGCTGAAATAGAAATTAGAACATAACAATTAACAACTTATCTATGTTATTGACGAAATCAAATAACAAAAGAAGAAAGAAAATCAAGATAATCATATCATGGTATTGTAAGTGACTTAAAAACTTAAAAAAGAAAAAAGAAAAAAAAGGTAATGACAATACTGTAACTCTATAATGGAACATATTGATACTACTAAGAGCGAAGGGACGACGCGATCTCGAACTCGAAGAGCAAAAGGACGGCGCGAACCGCACGGTTAGGGTTGTGAAAGAGTGAAGCCTTCGAAGTCCGAAGGGAGGGAAAGGAAATGAGGAAAACAAGCGAAAGGAAAGTGGAGTGGAAAGGAAGGAAACAACCGGAGACGACTTTGGTGCGGTGGTTAGAGTCGTAGAAAGGGAAGGAGATGACTGTGGCCTGTGCGGCTGTGCCTCCAATAGATTGTGGATAGAGATGAAGAGTAGACCAATATATGATATTAAGAGGCCCCTGCAATTTAGGCCAGACCCCAAAAAAAGGGGCCAAAATTGAAGGCTTTCCAGTTTTGGGCTAGACCTAAAAATAAAAAATAAAAAATAAAAATTAGGGGCCAAAAAATGAAGCCCCCTGCAGCTTTGGGCCCGAGGCGCGGGCCTTATCCGCCTCGCCTCAGGGCCGGCCCTGGCAGTAAAAGCACTCTAAACTAACAAGCTGACACAGTATTGGGTGATTTGGCATAATAATTTGACATAATACATAGTACACATTACAAAATATACGTACTACGGTCGATCCATTTAAGAATCCAAACTTGAGCTAAAAGTACATACATAGATATCAAGTATCAATGCCATGGATCATACAAAAAAGGCCCCAGGTTCGACTCCCAACCTCAATCATCATCATAGTCATCTTCTTCTTCCTCCTCATCCTCCTCCCGCTACATCATCTTCCTCCTGCACAAACACAACCATCCAGATTTGGCTCATGTTTAGTTCAGCTTAAAGGTATGTTTGAGCCACATTATTTTGGAAGAATATATTTTGGAATAGTAAATTGATGGAGAATGTGTAGTTGAAAAAGAAGGAAAAATTATTGATGTGGTGAAAAATATTATTTTATTACAGAATGTGTGGTTGAGAATGAGTAGAAGAATGAAAATGAAAATTTGAATGTGTACTAAACATGGGCTAAATAGTAAATTAAAAAATCTAAATCTAAGTCAATGTAACCATACATTCCAAGGGATTCATGACTTTTTAACCACATTTTTCATCAAAAATTATTAAANTGTGGTGAAAAATATTATTTTATTACAGAATGTGTGGTTGAGAATGAGTAGAAGAATGAAAATGAAAATTTGAATGTGTACTAAACATGGGCTAAATAGTAAATTAAAAAATCTAAATCTAAGTCAATGTAACCATACATTCCAAGGGATTCATGACTTTTTAACCACATTTTTCATCAAAAATTATTAAAATCTACTTAAACTGATTTTTATCTAAGCCAAATAGGGGCTTAGTAACTAACAATAGGAATTTCGACAAAAACTTCAAAGCAAGAATTTCTCCTTACATTGACACTTGTCATAGTTAAGATAAGAAACCCAAAGTTAAGGAAACTAGGCTACTTCCTAATATGGAGAACTCTCAACGAAGTTTCCTATTTGTTAAAAATGAGTGTAAAGGTTGAAGTCATCTTATCGGACATTAAGTTTTTGAAGTTAATAAAAGCATCTGAATCGAAAAACCAATGCTTCTGCTGGCTTTGAGCTTGTTCAAATGCAATCTTCCTATCTAAGCCATTTCTACATCATATTATCATCCTCCATTCTTCCCAGCCAAATGAAACAGATTAGAGCATATAGCTAAGAAGTTACATGCCGTCCACTATATACTTGCATCCTCTCATCATCTTCATCATGAACTTCAGATTTCGATCTCTCAAATTCTTAGCCGCTTCATCAGCAGAGTTGTCCTGCTCATTAAATACAAGATGATAAGGGATACCACTAATAAGAAGACCAAAAGGCAGTGTTGAACTAAAGATAACATAGTATACTGAAGAGAAATCTGCATTCGGCACTAATTAGATGGGGCATTCACCTACTTCTTGTTGTATGCATCCATAAGACTTTCATACTCGGCCTTTTTTTCGCAGCTTTAGCTTCATATGGAGCTTTTTCTTGCCAACAAGGAAGAACATGGGATATAAATCATAACATAAAAAGGTCTCCTTACCATAATCGAGGTATAACATAAATACATAGTCCTACAGAAAAACACAAGTCTTATTCGCCCTTGCTGAAGAAATAACTGTCAAACTAATAGTTGATTACTTAGGGTGGTCTGGCAAGCTTTTTATAAAAGATGGTGTTTATAAACTGGGATAAATGAGTGGTGAAGTGGGTAGTACTTGTGAATTCTGCAAAATGTGTAGATAAAAAGTGCTTTAATGAAAAGAATTTTTTGACCAAGGTATCTATAAACATCTAGAAACAGGTATGTGAATACACTCTTAAGGTCATAATTCATATGCTAAGTTCTTCAAACCTAGTAAAAATAATTTGTCTACAGTCAAAGCATACAGAAAAAGAAGGGATTCAAACACTTACAGCTGCACTCATGGATTTCCACTTCTTACTACCAGCTTTCGCAACCTTCAGATGCAGATGCCTAAAACATGTAATTTTTATTTTCCAAAATCGTAATCATAAATAAGGCACACAAAAAAAAGTTACAGAGGGCACACATAGTTGAAATGCCCATGACATTAGGATTTCCCTTCTTAAAAGTTTTCATGAGCTCCTCGCCACAATAAAAAGCATGACATAACTCAGTACAAGCTACAAACTATACAAGTGTAACTCAACAGTTAACTTACAAGACCAGAAATTGGAGAATGGTATTTAGAACAGGAAGACAAAGAAGGCACTCGAGGGCCTCTTGGGTTTGTTTGGGTCTTGCTTAGCTGTCTCCCCCTTCATAGCTGGCTTTTTATCTACCTTAACCGCTGCCTCTCTCTTCCCCAACCTCCTAACAATAAAAAATGCACAGAATCCATCTCCATAAATTTATTGCAATTGCAATATCCAGCCATGAAATGCAAAATTATAATTAGTCACGATCAAAACTTGCTCTCTCAACATCTAATCTTGACAACATAAGGTAAAACAGAGAATTCATAAAATATATAGTTGATACATTGGTAACACGAAGTTTAACTCAAAAAATTCTGACCTATCATCACAGGCTTCAACACTTCTTTCGTTTCCTTTCACACAGTCCATTGGGTCCTGCTGCCAGTATTTATTGATTCCAGAACCTATACAATGGCAGATATAATAGCCATTTCACAACAAATTGACAAGGCAATTACAACACAACACAATACAAATTACATGCATGAGATTTCGTTGTCATATAGAACTATGCTTATATTTGTGAAATCTGGGAATGGTGTTTATGTAACATCATGTTGTGCTAATGAATAAGAATTTAGAAAAAGGACAGATAATAAAAAATGAGGAAATTGCACTAGATATCACTTTTTGGTTCTACATTTACAAAAAATGTCACTTTTTTGAAGTCTTTACAAAATTGACATTTTCGGACATTTTTGTCCTTCTAGATAATTTAGATACATGATATGTTCTTCATTAAATGAGATTGACTAGATGACAAATTGTACCAAAACTTTGTAATTGTCAGGGAAGGATATGTCATTTTCAAAAGGCAAAAGAAGTGAAAATGAAAATGAAAAATAAGAAAAATACGAGTAAATGAAAAAGTCAATGAAGAAGTTCCTATTTTTCCCTTCACAAGTGTTTCGTCCTTTGTTATCCCTTCATCGTACGTCGAACGAGGAAGACGAAGAGTTGCCAAGAATCTTTGACAGGCTGGCACGAATTTGCGTTGGAAAAAAAAGCTGGGCAAAACATGGTTGCCAATGGATAATTCCTTGCTTTTGTTTTCTGCTTTTCTGATTACTGATTACATATTAAAGAAGTACTTTGAAGAAATTAGTGTACTAGGTGAATGTCAGAAGTGTTTGTTGTTGTGATGTGGAGAATTTCACTTTTTTAGCCTTTTTTAAATGCCAGCTTAGCTTTTTTAAATTCATGTACATTTTCTGTCAAATATTTCATGTACCCATAGCTTTATTAGGACTGAACTCACGAGACACCCCCATTCATTTCGCCTGAAAAAGAAGAAAATCTCAACTCTCTCCCCTCACCGAATTTGTCGTGGACTACCATCGCCGACAGAGAAGCCCTGAACTCACAGCCCTTGTTGCCATTTGCACTTAGCAGACTCGATTTTATTGAAGTAGAAGAAGAACCCATCGAAAAATCACAGCCTTTGTTGCCATTTACAATTGATTTTGTAGTTTATTATCTAGTCTCTGAATTAGGTGTTTTCTTTGACAGGATGTTGCTACTGTAAATGTCTTGGGGGATTTCTTAANACTTAGCAGACTCGATTTTATTGAAGTAGAAGAAGAACCCATCGAAAAATCACAGCCTTTGTTGCCATTTACAATTGATTTTGTAGTTTATTATCTAGTCTCTGAATTAGGTGTTTTCTTTGACAGGATGTTGCTACTGTAAATGTCTTGGGGGATTTCTTAAATCCTCTTCTAGTCTTGCCTCTTCAACCAGCTTCATCACCAAGTAACTTTGATGTAGAGGCTAATATAAAATCTGATGTCCCGAAACTAAGTAATCTTGTTGGTACTAGATATCAGGCTTTTGAAGAATCAATGCTGGACGAGTTAAAAAATGTTGGTGCTACTGCCTTGAAAATGTTATTTATGTCATTCTGCATATTATTCTCGTGTCCTCACATTATAACATATCAATTTATTTTCTATGGACATGCTTTTACTATGCCATTTTCCATTTTTCCCTAACATTTGACTTGGCATAATGTTGCCATCACTCGCTCAAAATAGGAAGCCATGTTTTCATGTTTCCTACATATTTGTTTGGTTGAGTTTGTTACCATTGTCTCTGAGGGAGTTGGGATTGATTTCGACATGTGATTGCAATTGGTTTCGGCATGTGATTGCAGTACTATGAGATGGGTCGCCCTCGCAATTTCTATCGTGCATTTACCGAGAGACCTCAACTTGTTGTAAAGCTAAAGCAGGTTACATGTTGTATATATGCACGTGGGTTTCTTGATTTCCACAACTTATGTACATGACATATTTCATTGTATCGTCCTCTATGTTAAAATGTTTGAAGTGAACTATTTAATTTGTCGAAATAAAAGTCTCGACAATTATGAATTCTCGACAGATTAATACTTCTCGACAGATTAGTTATGTAACCTATCGTCGTTATAAATTGTCGTTTCCAACAGTTCATCTCTGTTATTCTCGATAGATGACTAAATATCGACATATGAGTTGAGTCATCTATCGATATGAACTGTCATTCTCGATAGTTAAATGCAGTATTTTTTCACATATGGCAGTTTCTCGATAAATCATTTTGGCAGTCATCTGTCCACATGTCCAACTTTAGTTCATCTGAACATTACACATGTTTTTTTTTTTTTGCTTTTTTACTCGTGTGTTTCACATTAACGTGTACGAATTATTATGATCTAATCTTCTTTTCTTTGTTGTACTTTGTTCTTGCAAATGAATTTTGAAATACTCGTTCCCAAAAATGCTCGCTTGCGTGCCCATATATCTCAAATGAGTAATTTAAAGTACGTGAAAATTGTATTGGAGAATTTTGTTGCTTGATAGCGAGAAGATTTTGAAAACTCGTACCTCGGGTTCCTGGCCAATATACCAGACATATAATTCTCGGCCCAATTAATCTAGCAACCAGTGTTCAGATCCATTCATACTAATAAGACAAAGGAACTATGTTTAATGTATAAGGGCGCCTGATAAGGTTTGGACTGCAATAGTATGCAATAAGTTTACAAAATTCATGGAAAAAAGAATATTCAAGGACAAATATTTCAAATCATTGGATAAGATTTCATGTGCACAATTGGAAAACGCTTTTCTTTGACCGTCGACACCCCCGAGTTGATCGATACAAGCTAGGTTTTTTCTTTAATTGTCGAAGTAGTATTTAATGCTCTGGATAATAATGTGAGTATCGATATCGACACATTGTCTATTGTCGACAATCTGGACATCTTTTTTTACTACCCCTGGGGTAAAGTGGGGTACAATCATCTGTTAAAGGGATTTAAGGGTAATTGGGCAAGGAAATTTCGTAAGGCCAGTGCAAAGAAAGAAAATGAGATTAGTTATACAATTTATGGATTTCCCATTGCCTTGCAGGTATGAATAATTATTCTTGGAATAATACTAATTATTATTTTAATATAAATATGTTGTCATGTGCATGAAAACTCGATAACAATTGTATTCTTTGCAACATAGATGGGCATTTGAGGTGGTTATTGAAATATGTGAAAAGTTTGGTAAGAGGCTTTGTAATCGATTGCCAAAGCTTCTTAGATGAACGTGTTCAAAACAACCGCGACAATGTACGTATGATGCATTCTTCAAGAACGAACATGTATTTGATCATGTCTAATCTAATCAATCTTTCAATTTGAAATTAGTATAGAGTACATTCCTGTGAATACTCATTTTCTGTACTCGTAGCTACGTGTATACGACGCTACGTCATACTGATGAAGAGTGTGATCAACCACATATCTCCACTCTCGTGCCTTCTGAAGATACTCTCATGCCGAAATTGGTCAACATTGCAAGGCAGTTAGTCGCTCCACAGTTTCATGATGAGCAAGTGGGCAGTGAAGGAAATGATGGATTGTCTACGTGGAAGCCGATGAAGAAGAGACAACATAAGAGGGTTCAGATGATACAATATCTAGTGGCGATGACTATTCGGGAGAAAAGAGTGATCGTGACGAGTTAAGTAATGATGACAGTGGGGATGTCAATGATGAACATACCCTTATAAAGCATACGGGCGCATTTTCAATGCCTCGTGCACCCAGACATAGTGCTCCTGTAAATGCACCATCGACATCCCGACAATAAGCTGTAACCTCTGGAGCACCTCTCTTTAGAGTGGAAATAGAAGAATTATTGTTGGATCAACGAATCCTTATCGAAATGCGACTACGAACAGTCAAACTCAAAATCATTCAGCTCGTGGACTTGGAATATGCAAGACTAAAGGAGTTCATATCTACACACGTGACCCCGTCCAATTCTACCACCCAAATGCATGTGAGCCCAGATTTCCTGAAAATGCACAGTAAGGTATGTACGTTAAACGTTTAAAAGTTAATATTATTAAACATTGTGAATGATTTCATTAGTATACAAATTAGAAATTGATTACATGATTTGTTAATATTGTAAATGTTGTTTTAAACTAGATGGATTGGGCATCTCTCCCCAAAGTCCGTGCCCAAATAACCAGGAGAGTCTATTGCCTAGTGAGAAGTAGGATGTGAATGGTAGGTACGTATGTGAAGTATGAGGAATTCAAAATCTTTAAAACTCTGATCTTGTTGTCTAGTAAGAAATATAGAAATCGATGACATGATTCGTTAATATTACAAATGTTGTTTTGAACTAGATGGAGAAGGCATCAACCCCTAAGGTCCGTGCTCGAATGACCAGGAGGGTCTGTTGCCTAGTGAGAAGCGGGATGTGAATGGTACGTATGTGGACTATGAGGAATTCAAAATTTTTAAGACTCTAATCTTGTTGTCTAGTATACAAACTAGAAATCGATGACATGTTCATTAATGTTGCAAATGTTATTTTGAACAAGATGGAGGAGCATCGAGCCCGAAGTGTCCTACCTGGAAAACGAGAAAGTTCCTTCAGGTTATGACGTCATGGAGGCGGACGGTAAGTTTCGTACTGGAGAAGTTATACTAAGTTGAATTTTGTTTATATACTGTAAGAATGTTGAGTTGAATACTAATGTTAAATATCTTCTCATGATTTAAATGCAGATGGTACAACAACGTTGGGTGATGCCATGGAGGAAACTACGCTACCCACCTCTAATGTCATGGTCCAACCTGAATGTAAGTTCCTAAAGAAGGATTCATGATATTGATTTTAGGTAGCCGACCAGATAATTAGATGTTGGTAGGCTATGTTATATTAGTATTTTGCCTTTTGCGGATAACTAATTTAACCCATAATACTTTTGCGTAGACGATGTCACTAACATACCAGTAGCGACCATCTTACCCATCGAACGCAACGATGCAATTAACACGAAGAGGTCATGATCGAAACACGCCTTCACTTCCCTACATCATCTACCAGGACTATACACCAAGTCAAGATTAGAGTAAAAAAAAATTTGTTTTGCAACTTTTAAATGTACGGTGGATGTTGATGTCTTCGTGATATGTCAACTATTAAATTTATCAGACACCGTTAAGTCTGTTGTTTCTTTTGTACGTGACATTCGACCAAGTATGTGATCGATAACGAACGTGCATGTCTCAACACTAAGTTCAAAGATTCCACGTTATTGTTTGTCATAATATTATATCGTTGTCCAGCGAATAGTACTCTTGACCAATATGAAAAAACCTACTTGCTCCAAGTACCTGCAAGTTCTTGTACTTACCATACAGATCTGTCATATAAGTCGTTCGAACTCTTCAACGCGATAAGTTATAGCAGGTAGTTTGAATAAAAAAGTTGAACTTGCGTGTTGTACCTCTAGATTAATTTTTTTTCCATATGCCACATACAACAACCATGGTGAGACAAAGGAAATGAGTGACTAATAGTTTTTTCAATACTATTTTTCCTGTCTAAAACAAATACGAGTTCATCCGAGTCACCTATAAGATCTTTCAACTTCGATATCCCATGCTAAGGGATAAAATTGTTTGTTGGCATCTTGGGCAATTTCCAGTAGAAGTGTACCTTTGTACGGACTTTTCAAGTGACTACCATCAACACAAATAACGAATCTCAAGTAGTGCATGTATCCACGAATGCTTGCACCAAAAGCTAGGAAGAAGTAATGAAGGTTTTTACGGGAATCAACTTCGATGCAGGTTACTATCCCCAGGTTACTCTCTTCTAGGACGTGACAATATGAAATTTTTTGAAAACTGTCCTTCAGTCTACCGTGTAGCATGTGTAAAGCAGCCACCTTCCCCCTACGTGCTTTGTTGTAACTGATTTTGACACGGAAGTTCGGTGTCATGTACAATAGCAGTAGGATCATATGATCGGTTTCGATTATCCAATATTCCCAATACATGCTCGACAATTACAAAACTTGTGGCATGTCGATGTGCGCTAAGACAAAATCTATGGAACGATTGTGCACATTGATGAATTTACGAATCATGAAGATCGCGGTCTGCATCACTGTCGAAGCACGTAACATCTAGAGGATGTTTGGTGATGATTAAAATTAAATTGTTCGATGTTTGTGATATAAGTTATTGACATGTGTGGTTGAAAAGATGTGGGACCCATGAAAAATGTGGTTAATATTGATTGTTTGAATTTAATTTAAATTAAAATCAGATTTTAATCCGGTTCAAATAGACCCCCATTTGCAATTATAGTCCGAACATACAATGTTTAGCTTTTTCATGGTTAACTTGCTTACTCCAAATTGGAACTTGTCGCGCAAGGCAGGTACATGAATTTTCGAGTACAACTATTTCTTGCTCAAGAATATTTGTCGATCGGCAAGATCAAATGAATTCACATTTGTAATCCATTCGACTCTGTCCAAATTCCTGGAATGTGATGACATTTTTTTATCTTTGTCAACAAAATTAACAACATTTGAACCATATAACGGCTTATCCAAGTTCTCATTTATTGGTGTAGTTCTAATATCAAAAATTAATGTGTCGGGTGCATTATCGTTTGAGACACTATGCAATTGATATACCTCATCATGTTGTACGTTTCGATGAACATCCTCGTGACAAACAAAGGATTTTGAAAATTTGTAACCCTCCCCATGTGAACAATTGGAGGCTTGACTTCCAAAATAGTAACGCAAATAGCATTTTTCTTATGAATTGATAAGTACCAATTTAAGTCTTCATCTTTGTATATTTTGATCGGAAGTATATTCATACTCGGGACTTTGAATTTCAATTCAATATTAGTGTGAGGATCAAGAATACCAAATTTTTCCTTCAATCGTAACACAAGACCTCCTAGGGTGATACTTGTCGGAACTACAATGGAAGTAGTTTTGTCCCCTCTC
>CAIGRQ010139540.1:0-13373 GCA_903798375.1 Fraxinus sp. D2006-0159
TATCCCACATCAATAAATGATGTTGACAAAGACCAATTAATAAAGATCTTGGGATACTCCTCTTCATAAGATTGACTTTTAAGATGGAACCTCAAATCTTAACAGCTTCGACCTCATATTAGTTATGGGTTGAGAACGGGAATTGAACTTTATGAGATCTATCTGTTGAGTGTTGACCCTAGATGACGAAAGTCCAGTAACCGAAATCATCACTAACTTAGGTCTTGAGGCGGGATTAAATCCTTAAGATTAATTGTCAAAACAAATAATATTAATGTCTAAGTGAGTGGCGTACATGGTTTTATAATATAAGAAACTCTAAAATAATTCATTTCAATAGTATATTAATCTCATATATATATATATAATATACAAGTGTTCAAATAATATTCTTGGGTTATCACGAAAGAAAATTTTCTTGGAAAACTATTGATCGCCAAAAACGAAGCAATTTTCTTGGCATGGTCGTATACTTTGAACGATTTCTTAGTTATTAAAGATAGATTCTAAGTTTTTACCTTGGTTATATTATCTATCTATCTATATGTTATTATTTTTACCTACCAAAGCACATTTTCATTTGCTGAAATTCTTGGTTTAAGCCACATATGCCAATTAATTCATGCTACTTTAGGACTTCAAATCCTCTTATAAACCCCATCCCATTTTTCAATTCTTTCTTCCTCTTTTTTCTTCTTTAATTTTTCTTTGTGGGTAGCAAAGTTTTCAAGGATCAATGGACAATCCAAAGCGTATTCTTGTTGTCATGGATGGCTTTAAAGGACGTCTCTTTCAAGAATTTTACTCTCCAAGATAACTACACAATTACCCTCCTCGGTGTAATGCCCTGTCTCAACACTCCAAGTGAGTAATTAGTTATATAATGTAGTTTTTTTTTTTTTAATAATATATATCAAAAATATTTCTAGTGAAAAAACCTAAATAATTTATTAACATGTGACTTGAGTCCTCTCGAACGGAAAATATTGGCAAATGTATTATATTTTTAGGTTATGAACATGTTTTGTCACTAAACTTATATGTGTGTACATATAAGTGGAAATTACATGGACTAAGTGTTTTCAAGGTCTCAATTCACAATTAAGAAATACAGATTTTCTTTTAAAAAATCAGATATGTTTAAAATTCTAAATATTAATAATAATATTATAAAATGAAATTAATTTATATACCAACCACTACCTCTATCCACCCCCACCAAATGAACTAAATATTGTGGTGTTCAGGCAACGGTGTTGGATCTTGTTGGTGGCAGTCGATTTTGTTGGTGGTTGGGCGGTGGTTTTGTTAATGTTTGAGCGACAATTTTGTTGGTGTTTGGACGACAATTGGTGTGCCTGCGATCTGGTGTTTGAGTGGCGGTGGTTTTGTTGGTGGTTCTAGTGGTTTTGAAATTAAATTTGTAGTTTGTTGGAGGTGGAGACGGTGGTGGTGGTGCTAACGATGGTGGTAAGAAGAGTTGGGTTGGGTGGGGTAGGGGCAGGATTAAGAGTGTTTGTGATCAATTATTTGAGATTGTGATTAATAAATTGGATATTTTGTGACAAAAAAAATAACATGTGACCTATAAGTTGTGACTAATAAATAATATGTGGCCTAAAATTTTGAATAGTAACTTATAAAATGTGTGATTTGTGATCGATTAATAAATTGTGATCTATAAGAAAATTTATTGTGATCGATAAATAAATTGTGACATATAAATATTTTGATTTGTGATCGTGAAATAATTTGCGACTTATAAATTTTTTTATTTGTGATCGAAAAATAATTTATGATCAAATTGTATAGAATTGTGACTTTAATATGTTTAAAAGTCATGCTACTTGTACACCATGGTTAACAACCTCCTCACAAGATGGGGGTCCATGATTTTTATTTTTTTTAATTGATCGTGGGCTCCCTTTCTTGTGGGGGGTTGTACACTGGGGTATCAACCTCGATGTACAAGTAACATTTCCCTATATTTAATTAATAAAATATATTTTTGACTAATTATTTCATAAATAAAATTTAATAATATTTGATTTTTGAAGTTCTAAACCCTGTCTCTTAGTTTTGAAATGGGTACTAGTTAATTTATTAGATATGAAATTTTCCACTATATAATGCTGCTTCCTCCATTCTGCATGCATTTGCTGAAAACCGTGGCTGCCATTGATTTGTTATTCTCCGCCTTTGTGCTCAAGTATAACTTTGTTCTTCCATGGTTTTCCCTTTCCTTTGTGACTGCAAATCATCACCATATTATTGTCCTTTGTCGGTGAGAGAATAAGGAGCAACCGAAGTGAATATTAAAAGTTGTAGGTTGGATCATTTGATTGAGTGTTCGTTGAGATTGGTGACGTTAAATTGAGCCCGAAAATCACTAAATTGAAGATCTTAAAGCAAGTTTCTGCAACAATATTGATTAAATTTATATTTGGATTTTTTTTTTCCTTTTTCAGCATTGAAGAGTATTTTTATTTTTTAATGATATCATGGTAAGAATTGACACAGATGCTCAATAATATTGTATAATGATGCAAATAATACCAGTACAAGCAAGTCCAACAATTAATTAACATTAACATAACCTAGGAAATTATGTAGGTTTTCTTGCCTTCTGTTTCTATCAACTATGGTATAGAAGGGAAGTGCAAGATATCTTGCTCACATGTCTTGCATAGAAATATATTTGGTATTTCTTCACTATTTGGTATTTGAACACAACGTGTGTGTTGCCAAACTTCACAAATATCACAACATATCATTCTCTCCCCATCATCATATTTAGTTCCACAACCACAATCCACCACAAAATTACTCATTAATCCTTCATATATCCCACTATTTACGATTTCTCTTTGTCCTTCGATGCCCTCAAACGTGATTTTACCACCCGGTCTCACCATCCCGAAAACTAAATCCGTCCCTTTTACATTAATACCTTTAATTGATCCTATAACAAAGTTTCTGAGTCCCAAATATATTTCTCTGAAAGTCTTCTGCACCTCAAACTTAAGCTCGTCAAACGTGACATTGTTTTCCAAGATGAAACACTCGTATGGCGTCACTACCTTTACTGACGACAATGCTCCTCCATCACAAGTCGACCGAATTACGGCGCAATATAGCTTTGATTTATTTTCCACAGATTTTGAGCCCAACTCCCCACCATATTCTTTGAAAAAGTATTTGGTATCAAGAATAATTCTTGAAGCTACAGAAATAGTGCCAAACCCTCCATCATTAGTCATTTCCATGTGCTCTGTGAGGACATTTTTGTACAAGTAAAGTATATCATTCATAAGTTGACCCCATGTAACTTTTTGATGAGGCTTCAATTTTGCTTCATTGGTCACCATCAAGAACTCTTCCTGTTTGGGAAATTCGCACGAAATATCTTCCAAACAATATTCTAAAACCTTTGTAACAGGATTTAAGCAGCGGCGAACAAAATATTTTCCCACTATGTGGTTCCCTAAAGACTTGAGAACAAAATCTAATAAACCCGTGTCACCAATGTAAGCACGTGCGGCATCACGTACTTCTTGTCTAGAAACCCATCTTAATTCGGCTCTCTTTAAAGCTTGAATCACCACTCGGATCGCCATTTCAACGCGCTTAGGGGACCATCTACAAGATGTGTCCGACAACACAAGCCGTGGATACTGAGAACTATACGAGGTATTGCCCTTTGGTACTTCCAATTTTAACTCTAACATGAAATGAAACAAATCACCTAAGGTTACCAAAGATTGTCCTGATAATATCTGATACCTCGATAGTAAAATTAGTATATCTTTTTTACAAGAGTTGAGGTGATAAGCAAGTAAGCCTAGTGGCACATTTTGTAAGGCTTTAACGGCACTTTCATACATCTCTAAGTTAATGCCAAAGCTTCCACGACCAAATACGTAACCCCAACGACCAAACCATGGCTTCCCATAGGCCACAGCATGAAGTAGTCTTAGATCCATTCCTTTCTTCTGTGACGTGTCCTTAAAACTCACTTTCCTACAACACGAGGAGTGTGTTAAAGATAGAATTGAATGAATTAAGGTTTTCAGATGAAGTGTTTCAGCATTGTACAAACCTTGCTCCTAATCCAGTACAAAGACGATCCCAGAATTCCATGATTTGGTAACCAGCCAAGTCCGAGCCCGTCTCCAACCCATTAATGCACAGCAAATGACCAAATCCATTACCGTGAAAAACACCATGCATGGTATGTCCTTGTAATTCTATCAAATTCGACTTGCACATTGAATCAGTGTTGTCGTCGCTCAAACAGGCTGGAGTTGTGTTCTTGGAAGGCAACAAAAAATGGTACTTTTTATTGCAAATCATGTGGTGTCCCCAACCTGAGCTACATTTGAATCAATACTATGAAAATTATACATAGATTAAAACATTGAAAAAAGAGAGAAGGGTTGTATTTAAAGACACCGGAAATTGACATAAAGGCTAGAAATGTTTGGTAATATGTTCCCAAAGACAGTTTATGCAAATACTAGTGTCCCTTGGAACACTAAACTTTCTATGAGGTTGTTCAGCATGGAGTTTCAAGTCCAGTCGCCATCCATTTAAAGAAACTTATATGCATGTCGGCCATTTGATGACAAATGAATTTAGTCTAGAGGTTAAGGGGTATATTAAAGACAAAGCCTTATCCTTGCTCGGAAAATTTAAAACTTTTAGATGAAATGATCTTGGAATAACTGCGAAGAAATTAATCAAACTAATAAGAATTACAAACGAAACAAACAAGATTACTCGATTTTACCACGATTCATAATAACTTTGGGGTTGACCTTACCTATATATCGACAATGCTGGCAGTGATGATGAATCGATAACTCAATTGGCTCCTCGATCACAAACAGGAATACATGTCGTGAAGGATGACGAAAAACTTCAAGCTGAAAGGACCAGCTTGTCATTGCACCAGACAGATGAGTTTCAACCTGCCCAAACTCCAGGAGCTCTCTAACATTTTGTAGAAAGGAGCCATTGAACTCTGCAGGGTAGCCTTGTTGCCCGAATGTCTTGAATTTGAAAACTCTTTCCCCTCTCTTCCTCTTCTTGCACCCACTAAGATCCAGATGGGACGTCATAATGCTAGAACTTACAAACCCACAAAGAAATTAAGTAGATGAGCAAAAGAGAGCTTGAAAGAAGATATAAAGGTCATGCTTGGTATGTAAAAATGGACAAAATGTCAGAGTCGAATCTGCTATACCAAACATGCCATAGCCGCTTGGACTTAGCTTATATATATATATATACATAGCTGGATCACACGCATAGTGCCGTAGAATACATATATATTGGACAATAAGCAAATGAGTTACGAGGAAAATGAAAATGGAGTAAGGCAAGCTCACAATCTGCATGATATGTTACAAAATAGAGCTATGCAAATCTATCGCAAAATTGCATGGCTACAAGAGAGTTCTTTAGTAAATTAATGACACCATGCTTTTCATCATGCAACCGTCCACCATTTAAATTCCTTGTCTTACGGCAATTTCTGTGGCAAGCAAGAGCAAGCTGAGACTTATCTTAAAACTAATAGATAATTCCATTTTTGTTGGCCAACTACCCAACAATGGGTTATTTCATGAACTCGATCAGGCCTTGCATTAATAAAGGGAACATTATTATTAATATTATTTTCTTTTTTGCCATTATGATTAATCCAAGAGTTCATCTCTTTGGGACTGCTCAGTAAGAAAACCTGCGTGCTAGTTTTGAATTGAGATAGAGGTTGCCTATAATGGTAAGTCCACTATCTTCCACCCTCTCAACTAGAGCTGGACATAGTCCGGCTCAATTTGGTTCTTAAGATAATCGAATCCAGCTAGAATTTTCGAGTATCTAGTAAATGAAAGAGTCGGATCTAAATTAAATTATAAAATTGAGTTCCACCGAGTTTAGTTTGGTTCCGTATGGTATTTTTTTCTGTAGATAAAGAAGATACGAAGATAATTTCCACTCCAAAATATCTAGGATTATACAGTATTGTTGGAATTACAATAATAAAATCACAAAAATGAGGTCAAACTTTTCAAAATTAGTATTCGATATGGAAGGCATACTAAAACAAATGTGAAGATATTCCATCAAAAAGAGTGAAAATAAAGAAAACGGCAAAAAGATTCGGTCTTTGTTTGGTATTGATTAAAATCAGATTTTAATCTACGTTAAAATCAAATAATCAATATTAACCACACATTTCATTGATCCCACAACTTTTCAATCGCACCACTAAAAATCTAATTTTAATCTTTATCAAATTTTCGGTTCTTATTCGATTCAGGAGCTTTGTCAAACCCTACCACCAATTCTTTCTTGCTTGACATCTAACTATAGTATCGTAAAGATTCCAAAATACTTTTAAAAATTTATTTGAAGACGTTAAAAAATAAATTCTCAATGCGGATAATTTTTTTAATTTTTCAAAAATCCTACCCATAGGGTAACATAATGTTCAAGTAATAAAATCGAAACATTGGAGAACATGTCACGTGAAGAATATGATAACTATCTATCTAACCTTCTAAAATGGACTATTAGAAAAATGTCATCTCTCTGACTCTGTCCCTTCGGTCTTCCTCTCTCCTCTTCACACATTCTCTCTCCTCTCTCATCCGAAGGAAAAAGAACCTGAAAGGCCTGTTTAACCAGGAGTAAGTTCTCTCTCTCGTGGACGTACAATATTTATCTTGCCTTCTCTTTCTCTTCTCTCTTTCTCACAGTATTCTAGTATTTATGCTCCATTTAATTTAATGTATTTTTGCATTGATTTATATTGTGATTTAATTTCTTAGTTAATATAACTGTGGATCTGTTTTTATTTTCATCATTTTGTATCAGATCTATGTTTGAAATGGCAAAGATTGAATTTTTTTCATCGGAATCTTCATTTCTGAGTAATTTTAAATATTTATTTTACCTGGTTGTTCGCGATTCTTGTGGATCTGTTTGATTATCCTTTGATTTGTTGATTTATAATCTTGAACTTGAGGTAGGCAATGTAAATATTTACCCGTTCGTAAATTTAATCATTTCTTTTAAAATTATATTGATGTTTGAGTTTGTGGATGTTTATGTGGTTATGATTCCAGTTTGTCGTTTTTGAGGTATTTTTATCCGAATTACTATATGAATGATCGATTTGGGTTGTTCTGGAAATTCAGTTAAAACTGTTGGTTCTAGGTTGATTTGCTCTGGTTATTTGATCAACTTTGTAGAATTTGGGTTAACTGTGCTTTGATCTACTTGAATTCTATTCTTTGGCTGATTGTCTGTGCTCCATTGTTTTCATTTCATTTTGGTACCTTAGTCATGCTGATTGAAATGCTTTTATGTTTAACTGGAATCAGGATGAGGATTTAATGAGTGTGTTCTATGCTTGATCTGTAGTTTTTCTGATCTATAGTTTTCTATGGACGACGATGCATTAAGCATGAGGAATTGGGGTTACTATGAACAACCTCCCCTTAAAGGGCACCTTGGTCTTCAGCTCATGTCTTCTGTAACAGAGCGAGACACTAAATCTTTCCTATCGGGGTCCAATAATCCCATTATGGTTGCTGCCAATGGGGCATTCCGTCCACGGGATTGCATGGTTACTGAACCACCAGTCACACACATGGACTATGTCAGAGACAGTTGGATAAATCACAGAGATAAATTCTTGCATATGTTTCCGGGGAATCCTTACAATCCGGTTTTCGCAGAACCATCTGGAAGTCATGGTTCCATGCAGATTTTAAGCCAACCTGATACAACTGATGATACGGGGGTGACAGTCGAAGAGCCTAGTGTTAAAAAGGCAGGTGGCCCTGCCAAAAAGAGGTCAGCTGCTGCCGCTTTAAAGCCATCAAAAGCAAAGAAGTCAAGTAAAGGTCCCTCTGTGCCCAAGGAAAATGGTAATTCCTCAGTTCATCGTGCCAAAACAGCAAAGAAGAATCTGGATGTTGTAATAAATGGAATTGATATGGATATATCTGGTCTTCCAATTCCGGTGTGCTCTTGTACTGGTAATCCACAACAGTGTTATCGATGGGGGTGTGGTGGTTGGCAGTCAGCTTGTTGCACTACAACTATATCTATGTATCCATTGCCAATGAGTAACAAAAGACGTGGAGCAAGAATTGCTGGACGAAAAATGAGTCAAGGTGCTTTCAAGAAGGTTTTGGAGAAACTTGGTTCAGAAGATTATAATTTCAATAACCCAATCGATCTGAAGACTTACTGGGCTAAACATGGCACCAACAAGTTTGTGACAATAAGATAAGAGTTATGACATTGGTACCTCAACTGGATTGCCTCCTAATCTGATCCATTTTGCATGTATATATTCTGCGGCCATCAGCAGAGGTTTTCTCTGCACTTTCAGTGATACATCTTTTAAATTAGATATTTGTGGTTCTCAAGAACCGTTGTTTAATTCTTCTGCTTGTTTCAGAGGCTAGCAATTTTTTCTGGCCATGAAGATTTGGATTATGAATGATTTCTTTTCATCCATTTTCATTTATCGTATTTCTGACATAGGTCACTTAAAGATGATGGTTCACTCTGTGGCTCTTTATGATGGTAATGTTTGCTCCATTTTACATTTTTAGGAATTTTTTCCCCATATTTATGTGTTGATGTTCGAACAAGTGCATTAATGCTTTATTATGAGGCCACAGCAGTATGTTTGCTTTTCGAATTGAATATATCATTTTGGAGAGATCATTACACTTGCATATTTGTACATTCATTTTCTGCCTCGTATGTAGATTACTTGTAGGTCCAGAATCAAATAGGGAATATTATGTTTCTTGGACAAGAATAGATAACACAATGTTATTATTAGTCTGTAAAATTTTATATTTAGATGATGAATTATTGTTGAAGATTAGTGCTGTGGCTTTTTATCAGTTTAAGACTTCAGAATAGACAGTAACATGGTTTAGAGCTAGGCAAAATACCGTGCTCTAGTGAGACTTTTGGTCAAAAAATGAATCTGGTATGCATTTGAGTTGGAGAGTAGAAGATGAGACTTAAATGGTTACATGTAGGTCTTCTCCAATGGCTTAAATTTAGATTATTATATGAAGAGATAATTAACAATTATAAGTCTGAAAGGAGTTTAAGTTACTAGAAATAGTTGATGAGGATCCACTGCTCAAGTTTGTGTATATTCAGCTGGAGTTTACAGGAACAGATTGAGAATGTGATTTGTCAATTTTTAATTTTTGTTCGAAGGTCTATTAAAACTGTTGCCCTGCTTGCCGACACCTGTGGCTCGCTAGCTAACTTTCCATCTGCCTTTTCTTGTTTTCATCTTATGATCTGCCAATGTCCCATTGTTGAGCTCTGAACACATGCCAACCTGCAAAGTAAAGCCATACCAGCTCTTTCATATTGTGGTTTTTTATTTTTTTTAAATGGATCAAACCCAATTGAGAAGAACTGAATAGGACTAAGCATAGACCATTAAAGCATGGATTACAAGGCATCTATCGAGTCCCATGAATAACTCCAATTGATGCGAATTTTTAGGTCTACAAATAGAGATTAAACTGAACATAACGAAGGAGTTTTGTACCCTACACCACTGACAACCCTATTACTGATTCTTTCTCCTCTTAATTACAAGGTGTTCATATTTCTCTTTTATTTTCCTTTGTTTCAATTCCGATTTGTGTCTTGAGTTGATTTCCCCATATTTTTTATGTGCATTTTGATGACACAGTGATACAAAGTGGTAATGGTTTGATGCCAATATGATCGATGTTAGGGTATGTTTAACAAGTTGACTGACTGATAGGCATATGGTCGATCAGCATTTCAAGAATCGATGAGTTGTCAATGGACATCTAGTAAAAAATTGATTGACATCGGGTGGAAAAGAAATTAATAAGCTCATGCATAGCTATTAAATCGTCAAAACTTTTTATTGAAAGATGACATTACATTATAGAAGAACCTTCTCTATGAAGAAAGTTCTGTACAAATCAATGCAGAATTTAGATAGCATCTTCTGTTTATTCTACCCTGTAAATTCTAAAATCATCTCTCTTTTGTTTTTGCAAAATGTTTAGAACCAACCAAAGTACCAAAATCTCACTGATACCAATTGTTATGAAAACTTGAACGCTCTAATACCAATTTGTTGTAAGAAAATAAGAGATTAAATGCAATACGAAGTAATTGACATAAAAACACAAGAAAAATGTAATTTTGTATGTAAGGAACAAATAGGGAACGTCCAGACCTTCATAGTAGAGTTGTAGTTGAAGAAAAATGTAAAAAATGGAGTCCAAAACGAAAAATCATCATACAAAATCGCACAAGAGGCGAACATACAAGGCGGCGCAGGGCCAAAATTGTCGTGGCGCCGCGACGTCCACTTTCGAGTTATTTCCTCCAAAAATCTTGCTTTTCTTCATTACAACGTCCTCTTCAAATCAAACATAAATCCCTACTTCTAATGAGCTTTCAAGTAGAATTTCAATCAAAATTCGCCAAATAAACTTGAATAGAATTTCACAATAACATTTCAAATAAAATTCTTCTTAACGTGCACTTTAATTAAAATTTCAAATTATTTTCAACAAATAATTCGGGTCACATCCAAATACTATATCAAAATATAATACTTGATCCACAGAAATTATAAATGGTTAGAATTGGAAAAACAATAAAATTTCTCATTTGAAAATTTAAGCATTTCCTCGTGTGATCACCTTCTCGGTTATTTGCCTGTTGTTCAGTTTTTTTAAGTAATTTTTCTTTCTGAGACAATTGAGAAGGCTCTTCAAACGGAATGCAAACCCTGCTCAAAAATTACTAGAAGCTGATCAAATCTGGAAGCTGTTCTTGATTATTTATCTTTGAATGAAGCACGGGTGTAATCCAAGACGCGGAGAAGGGATTTTCTTGACTGACGATCATTAGATCTTCTTCAAATTTCTCCCATTTATCGGTGATTATAGTTGCTTTCTTCGAGTCTTTTCCTTCATTGAAATTTTCGGAATCTACGATAACAATTGATGTATCATCCTGTTGTTTATACCCCAATTCATTCACAACGGATTTCTCAGACTCTGATAATCCAATTATTATTTGCTCAAGCTCTTCGATTCCGTCTTCTGGGACTTTTTCAACCATGGGAAATTCTAATGCATTGACTACCCCGATCTGTCGGCAGAATTTGATATATAAAGAAACTTCGTCGCCTTGGGCTTTCGCCTTCTGCACAAGTTCGAGTGCCATTGTTGCCTCGGCTTTTTTAGCAGAATAAATATTAACAAGAATGATGGCAATCCCTCTACTTATTTTGCTGTAAATATCAAAAATCTCAATGATAATTCCATCCATTGCATCCTGCACAAGAGGGACCCTGGTTGCATTTGACTTTGGTTTAATCTGCATCAACAAATCAAGCAAACCTTGCAACTTCTGCAGCAACTGAAGCTCTTTAATCATCGAAACAATTTTCTGTGCTTTGCGTTCCTCGAAATTCTGATAGATAATGATCGATTTCTGATCAAGAAACGCGTAGTATTGACGTACAAACGAGTTGTGTGCCCATGTTTTCCCTGGATCAGAATGCCCATCTGCGAAATCTGACAGATCAAATGGCAACCTTCCTATATTCTGAACGGCCTGGACATTACAGTTAATGACGCCATGCATAAGAATCAACCCTTTAAGAGCCACCACCCAACTTCTTGTTTTCTCCATTCGATTCGATATGGACCAAACAAGAGGCTTGACATGGCAAGTCGAGAGACGAATCCATTTGAAAACTCTATCGGTATTCTTAACATCAATAGAGAATTCGTCGTGGTTGGTGGCTTTTATGACGGCCGATTCAATGTCGGGATTCCGGAGTGCCGTCCGCCTAGACAGCCTGGCGATCCAGATGCTATTTTGATCCTTCACCACTGCGGAAGCCCTTCTCCACAGCCTCATCTCCTGTTGCCAATGTCCCTAGCCTTGGTGTCTTCCTTTGTTTCTCGTATTTTTTATCTAAAATTCCTTGTACTTTCAAATGTTCCACACGGTTTAGCTTGTTTCTAGGACATGGCCAGCGGTTTCCATTTGGACATTTAACATTCATTTGGCTAACAGATTCCCCAAAACATGAGGCAGCTGTAATAAAAATAAGGTGCCAAGTATATGGGTTGGTTACTACATTTGACCTTGTCTTCTGGTTGGAAAGGGAACTAACTAAAATTTAAATTTCATGTCTGTTTTGATTTGATTGAAGTACCAAGTTTGAATCTATCCCCACCTATTAATTTTAATCTCCAACTTCTTATTCACCGTTTAGAACTCAACGTTAAAACCTTATGTCCAGCTTAACTCTATAGGAATTTTCCCGTCTTAACTTTTTTTGTGTAGTAGAAATATCGGACGCCTATTGGCGTTCCTACATATATTCTTCTTTTAAATCTTATTCGAAAGAAAATTCAATACGAATTAAATCACATGTTCCACCACTTGTGTACCCACTTCAATTCCTTTGAGTTTCATTCTTGGGAACGTACTCCTCAAACGGAATACTTAACGAGTTATCTACATCACTGCAAGGATCGATATGCACCAAACCATATCATTCTCAGTTAGGTCATACAACTAACCTACTTAGTGCATGATTTCCAATTATATCTACATACACCGCATGGTTTTTAGCCACAAGAATCAGTCAAAGTGTACTTAGGATCACATAATTGTATGTAAACTCACCTTAAGTTATTAAAAGGTAAAAAATCTGACCACTTAAGCAACGTAGAATGTAAAACTCCTAAAATTCCATGCACCATTTGCCTAATTAGGTGTGCTTGAGCTTAAAGATAAAATTGAGTTTTGAAAGAAAGAATCATATTTGTGAACCTAATAAATAAATCATTTAAGTTTATTAAAGCGTAAGTCTATTACTACTCATTTTCAAAATACAAAGGCTAAACGCCTCAAAATCATAATTGCATTATATAGATAGTACCGTAATTTAAATCTTATCTAATTTTTTATCAGGTAAAATCATTTTTAATTTTTTTATAGATAAAATCATTTAAAATCTTGAAAATAAAGTCAAATAAAAGTCTCTATAAAAAAAATTAATAAATTAAAGTCAAATACAAAGTTTTTAGAAAAAGGGAAATTTTTTTAATAAAACGCGCCTAGACGCTCATTATACGGTCAACTTAGCAGTTGATCGCTTAATTCGCATTTATTGTCAAAGTAAAGTGCTTTGTCCTCGCTTCACGACTAGGCAACGCATAGATTCACAAGTTTGAAAGAAAAAAATTCAGGAGAAAATTCAAAGTTCGAGACAGGAAAAGAAGGGATTAAAGAGAAGAAAA
>CAIGRQ010139545.1:0-15713 GCA_903798375.1 Fraxinus sp. D2006-0159
TATCCTTCTTTCTTTTCCAATTGCTTAGAAATGGATTCAAAACTGAAATAAGATAAAATTAACCTAAGTTAAGTAACATGCAGTAATAAAATGACACAAAAGCTTAGTAAAATGGCCCCGAATAAGTGCACAAAAATACACTTATCACTAGTGTTCTTCCCACCATTCAATTGAAACTAGAAAATGTGTTTCTATAGTTCTGCCCATGTGAGCACCTATGTTATATCGAATTTCACATTGATATGTTGTGTAGCTAGCTGAGATCAAATTTTTTTTTTTTTAAAAAAAATCGTTTAACCAAATAAATTACTTTCAAAACGTTATTCGAATAAATTTAAAAATAAATTCTTAATTTCAAAAACAATCTTTAACATTTCAAAAATCTTACCAAACATCATTACTTTTAAGACATAAGTTTCTATAAGTTTTAAAAATTGAGATTATTAAGCCCATGTTTGGTGCACATTTTTGGAAAAAGAATGCATTTTTACTGTTGATGTGATGAGAAATATGTGGTTGAAAAAGAAAAAAAAATTTATTGATATGATGGAAAATATTATTTTATTGAAAAATGTGTGGTTGAAAGTGAGTAGAAGAATGAAAATAAAAAAAAAAAATAATGTGGCTCAAACATGACCTTAATGGCAAATAATTCATAGTCTGTCAAAAAAAAAAAAAAAATGAAAATTGTGTCNGTGGTTGAAAAAGAAAGAAAAATTATTGATGTGATAAATTTTTTTATTGAAAAATGTGTGATTGAAAATGAGTAGAAAAATGAAAATAAAAAAAAAAAATAATGTGGCTCAAACATGACCTTAATGGCAAATAATTCATAGTCTGTCAAAAAAAAAAAAAAAATGAAAATTGTGTCCATCAAAAGGCTAGTCATCTTGCTATTGAAGGTAGGTTTTCTCATTTACTCCCTCTGAACTTAGATTTTTCAAGGGCACATCTTTAGAAATAAATTCTTTTCGTCACATAATAATGCATGAATGTACCAATTACCTCATGAATGGGGAATTTGAACGTTTCAAGGACATAATCATAATGAGGGAAGTTCCTCTTAAAAACTGCATTAATTTGCAGTGATGTTTAGGTAAATTAAAGAGAATGATATCCTTTAACACTATGTTAACCTATCAAATTAATGTAGACATTGACAAAACATAAGTGATGTTGTTTTATTTAGGGTGTGTTCGAGCCACGTTATTTTGGAAAAATGTATTCTGAAATAGTAAATTGATGGAGAATGTGTGGTTGAAAAAGTAGGAAAAATTATTGATGTGATGGAAAATATGATTTTATTGAAGAATGTATGATTGAAAATTAGTAGAATAATGAGAATGGAGATTTTAATGCGTACCAAACGGGAGCTACCATCAAATGTCACATTAGATTTATCTTTTTAAGATCTTAGACTCGTTGCTCCACCTTATTCTATTGGCCCATATGGATGGCTTGCAAACTTAGGCTACGAGTCATGCACACTTTTACCACACTAGATTGGGTCGTCGCTATATTTCTTTGGGTTCGAATAGTAACCACAAACGATCAAAAACATTACGATTATGTTTAGCTATGCTTGAAAAAGTAAAATTACAACTTTTATTTTCAAACATGCTTAAATAACTTACTTTATTATTCTAAGTCAAAATGGTATTCTTTCAAGGAACAAGCATGTATAATTATAAGCAAACATTTTATGCTTAATCGTAACTTATTCCTAATAATGGTAATGGGGTGGCAAATAGGGTGCAAAAGCAAGTAAGTGGGAAGGGAACAAAAGGCAAATAAAGAAGGAAAAAAGAAAAAAAAATTGAAATGATTGGAGGACATCACATGGGCTTTGGAAAACTTTTACCTCGTGCCCTCTGGTACAATCATATTTTCCCTACACGCTTTTGACCCAGACGATGCAAACTCATCTCTAAACCAAACCCCACATTATTCTTATTATATTGGCTTTTTTGCAAAGGATTTTCTAAAAAAAATCTCCAAGAACTTGTTCGATCTAGATTTTTTAAGAATAAATTTTAAAATGTGCGATTAGAAGGTACAAAATTATTTTATTAAAATTTAATTTTAAAGAACCTCTGTCAACAGGGGCTAGAAGGCACGATGAGCAAGGCAAAAAGAAACGGCACCCACATTTCTAAAGCCATTTCCAACTAGCCCTAGATGCTTTTACTGTACATTTAGATGAGATAGTAGATAAAGGGGATCATCAACTTTGCACATGTCTGCATATATTCTCCGTCTAGCCCGGTTCATGTCCATATCTACTTAACAACTTTAACAACTACGTCTAGCCCAGTTCATGTCCATATCTACTTAACAACTTTAACAACTACGTCTAGCCTGGTTCATGTCCATATCTACTTAACTTCTTTAACTACGCAGCTTTAATGTCTGAAAGAATAATGATATTCATCATTAGTAGATGTGAACTCAAGGCTAGTACATGCTCGTGTTTATCTGATGCATAGCATTAATTTTCAAGAAAATAAAAATACACAAGAATTATGCTATCATTAAACAGTAACACTGCCAGTCATTGGCATTCAAGAGGATGAGATGTACATATTTCAGAAATAACCTCAAGGAAGAGATAAAGAAAAGATCCTCGTCTCTGTATTAAAATATTCATAAGCAATTCAATATCTGATTGGACAGACCTGTTTACATTGATTTTCTTGACATTGATGACAAGAAACCAATACAACCATAACACTATTCAGACAAGAATTTTGTTGCAATAACTATAACTTATCAAAGATTTTCTCTTCAACATTTGCCTTTCCCCTCTAAGCTACAGAAATTCCATGAGAAAACTTAAAACAATCAAACAGCCATGAGAAAAAAAAAATGGCACACAAATTAAATCTAAAGAACTGAAACACTACCATCAAACCAATGGTGTAGCGTTTCCCCTTCTAACTGCCGCGCTCGTCTACATTTAGGCAGGAAAGAAGTTAGTAGAATAACAAGAAAAAACAGGTTAATGGTTTGGCTAATACTAATACTTAAGCTTCCCCACCTTCCTACACCCCCGAGAAATTAACTAACCATTCCCTTGATCAGTTGTTAGGAAAAACGAGCTCCAACCATTAGTTGGACTCTGTAATAAGAGTATAATCATTAAGACTCAGCAGGAATCTTTGAATGATTATGCTCTATTATAGTACCAATAAAATTCCCTAATCATCTGAGTTCCTAATTTGTAATTTCTGTTCTGTTAGTCAATAAGAGACTGCCTACCGGGTATGAACAATTGCCATAAGGTGGTCCTACATGGTTAGATTTCCACCTTCCAGACGACACTATCAATGCTCTCATTGTGAGTTCTTTCCAAAGCTGCAACCTTAGCTCGGGATGCTGCAAGGGCAATTGCTGACTTTCCTCTTTCGTTCTGAGGGAGTTCACATGCTTCACTGATGGAACCCGATCTCAAGTCGGCTGGTGGAATAAAACAGTCCATTGATAGGCCAGGAATGTTGAATGCTACCTCCTCAATTGTCCAAGCTTCTTCCATCCTTGTTTTCGTATGGCTCATTGCCATCTCTCCAAACCGGAAAAGTGTAACAACAGATCGACCAGAGTGGGCAATCATGATTCCTTCCACGGGCCGGTAATCATTCAAGTAAGAATTGATGGTCGTCTCCCAGTATACAGCATCGCCTCCATTAGATTGGATGCGGGTGAGATGTGAATCCTCCATGTGAACAAGAAGGCCCGTCTTCTGGCTGAAGTAGCCAAACAAGACATGCCTTATTATCTCTGCTGGTCCCTCACTCCTGGCTCCCAATGTTTGTGGGTCGGCAGACAGCTTCAGAATGAAGCAGTCGTCACCATTGATCTTCTTCTCCCCAATGCATATGGCGTTGGCAAACATGCTAGCAGTGGATCTTGGATCAAGACCCTGCAAAGTACATTACCCACGTCTACACAATATCAGAAGGCCAGAAAAGAAAATTTTGATAAAAATTGGGTTACAAATGTTGAGAACACATCTTCACCTGAAGAGCGCGGCGCAAAGGCCTAACTGGCCCCTTTGCAGTGTGAGCGCCAAGCCAGGGAGTGTGCCTCCAGACGAGTTTGCCATTACAGCCAGCATGAACTTTGCTACCCCCAACTGCAAGCTCCACGTACCACATGTCAGGATTCATCTGCCAGAGAACAAACCCACCAGACTCTGCATCTCTAGCCACATTCCTGTTCTTCACTACCTTCGTTGCAGTTTCAAACTCTGAAGCTACCATCTTCAATTTTCCCATGGCATAAGCATTCTTAATCGAATTCTGGAGCTTTTGCCCTCCTGATGCAGCCGTATACTGTTGCAATATATACTGGGCGGAAGAATTTTCCTGCAAAATCACAAACTCACATCAGACAATAAAATTGAGCAGTTTTCCCGAGTGAAAAGGAGCCCAGCGGCCAGCACTGTCTAATAAACAGAAATCGGATAGAGCGCATCTTAATTTTCTATAACCATTACAATTTATTTGCATAAAATGTAACCACCTTGGTTTAGTTTATGAGCAGTTAATTTATAGATATTCATGTAATTTCAGTCAATTGCAACCAACTCCATCTAGCACAAGTGTAGCAAAATCTACTCTCCCA
Source organism: Fraxinus sp. D2006-0159 (assembly GCA_903798375.1). Lineage (NCBI taxonomy): Eukaryota > Viridiplantae > Streptophyta > Magnoliopsida > Lamiales > Oleaceae > Fraxinus > Fraxinus sp. D2006-0159. Next base: position 4,624 of record CAIGRQ010139545.1, read on the forward strand.
AGAATAACTCAGAATTTACTTCATCTTTAAACTACTCCAGCATGTTTCACAGAAATATACATGATACATACACACGTGTATAATTTATGTGCAGGTGAGTGAGAGACGTACAATTGGAGTGTCTTTGATGCTCAGGTGAGGCAATGGGTCAGTGGTGCTAACGTGCACCGGGGCGAGGGGGGCACCCATGACCCCAAGCAATAGCCTCATATCAGAACTCTTGTTGTACCCATTCCCATTGGAACCCGCCACCCCTCCTGGAACCGAGGGGTTCCGGGTTAACTGCCCGCGAACCCATTGCCCGAGCCCCGACCCGAGCCGCTTCGAATCCCCGATTTCTCCGCCGTCTGGATCCGGACCCTCCATCAACGGCGTTAGCGTCTCCCCCAATGGCCTCAGGCTCCCCGATCTCGCTATCACCGTTTCGACATAATTACTGTTACCTCCACTCTTCTTCCTCCGGAGAAGACTCGTTATCGGAGACCCACTCCGACTCGTACTCTTAGCCCGCGACCTCCCCGGCGATAACCCCCTCACAACCTCCTCCTTTAACGCCGAGAAAAAACCTTGCTTTTTCTCCATTTTCCCCCAACAAGACACTCAAAACACACACTCAATGCAGTATACAGCAAACCAAAAAAACGTGGTTTCTTTATATCTATAAATACTCTCCTAAACTTCAGAGAGTGAAATACGAGCAATAAGCGAAAGTTATCGGCATTTTCCAGAAACCACAAAACCAAAGTATTCGCAAATCCCAAATGTGAGTATCGATATACGAAGGTAATGCGGCGTTTTAGAGAGAGAAAGTTTTGGGCAATAGAGAGAAAATGTTAATGGGTAGTGTTGGTGTGCTAAACAAGGAAGTTTTCAGTTATTGAAATGTAAAGGGCATGAAGAGCAGTGATAAAAAAAAAAACGTTGAGAAGAAAGTGGCGTTTGTAGAGAGAGAGAGAGAGAGTGCTGAGAGAGTGACAGTGTGAAACTGATGGTGGAGATAGAAGAGGGTGTATGCTGCTACTTTATTGACAGTGAGGGCTAAATTTTAGGTTCAGTCCTCAATGTCTGGTGAATTGTAGATTCAGTCCTCCACGTTTTTGTAAATTGCAGATTCAGTCCTCAATGTTAGGTGGTTGGTCGAATTAATATCTAACATTTTTTTCTTAGCTTAGAACTCCTCAACCTCAATGTTAGGTGTTGTACTTTCAGTCAACCTTCATGAATGTTTTGTACATAACTCAATAACACAAAGAACAATATTTATATATATTTGGTTTTCTTACTACTTATGTCATTCAATTTGCGTTACTTAACATTTTATAAGAGTTTGTTGTTAATTTTGCTCGTCTAAGGAAAAAAGTATATGATATCAAGGTAGATAATGATTTCCAAAATCAATCCAATGTCCTATCAAATTAATAGTTTTGCAATGAAAACAAATTGTGTTAATTTTGATATCTCGTTTCTTTTGACTTATAGTATTAAGCTATTCGACTCTCGATTTACCTAACATGTGATAAGAGTTTTGTGTGGATTCTACTTGGTCATAGAAGAGAATACAAGATATTGAAACTAATAATTTGATTTTAGGTCGAAATCAAAAAATCCCATCAAATTAACCGTTTGTAATTGAAAAATATTATGCTAATTTTAATAACCCCCGTCTTTTAACTTATTTTGTCTCTGAACCTAGTAATTTCTTTTAATTTTACGAAAGACTGAATGGAAAAATTAAATATGTAGAAAGTAGAAAACTTAACCATCATACTCTTCAAACTTAAAAGCATAAAAAAATAATTAGATATAAATAACGGTGAACAAATAAACCGCCAATTCTCCAAATCGAAACAAATTGTGATTTTAAAACCATTGGTTTTGGTCCATGCAGCATATATTTTGATTATTAAAAATCGCTAAAAATCCAATTGAATCATTCACCCAATTCAATATAAAAAGTTTTTTTTTTGCAATTAAGCCCCTGTTTGAGACGCATTATAATTCACATTCTCATTATTGTACTCATTTTCAACTACACATTCAAAATAATATTTTTCATCACATCAATAATTTTTCCTTCTTTTTCAACTACGCATTTTCCAGTAATTTACTATTTCAAAATATATTCTTCCAAAATAATGTGACTCAAACACACCCTAAATATAGTATTGTTAATAAAAATTGGGGTATGAATATATTTAACCTAAAATAAATTGGTCTGTCATTCACCGAGACGTGGAAAGACTTTTTTTTCCCCCTATAGCCATTTTCCCATTTAATTGGAGGTGTTAGAACCCTATTATGATTACTTCTACAGCATTTTCAAAAGATTCCTACTTATAATAGAAAATATTTTAAAATTTAGAGAATAAAATATTTTATAAACTTCGACAATACTTCTTATTTTTGCCATTTATTTTACTTTTTCAAGAGATATTTTTTTATTTCTCTTCGTCTTTTATTTAATACTTTTAAATAGTTATTCTATAAATATAATGTATTTTAATTTGTTGTATAATGTGCCGTTGCACAAGAGAGTAAGCATCGCTTTCAAATGGTAAACAGTAAACACTTGAGATTAAAAATGCAGGTAAGCACGGAGATCGAAGGTCACGGGTTCAAATTCCCCGCCAATACTTCATCGGTCGAGCCCGTCATACCGGGCTTGCCAGTGCGGTTTATCTCTTCTGTGTGAATTGTGGGCTACTGCACATGGAGCGATGCTTACTCAGTGCGTACTCACGGGTAACGGCCACGGGTTCTTACTTCAACAAAAAAAATAAAAATGAAGTTGATTTTAGAAAATACATTTAACTCATGTATTCAATAAATTTAACTTTTTAGCTCTTCAATTATTATATGTCCAAGGCCTTGATTTTGTGGGGCAATAAAATGAAATCAATTTATTTGAAGTTTGGGTGTTCATTAATTTCAAGTTTCAAAAATTACATAGACACTCCCGTAGTTCATTTTGAGTAACATATTCCATTTTCACGTTTAAGGCATGTTTTAAGAAAAACTGTTAAATGCTTAAAATATCCTTCTCTTTATCAACTCAGTTCCATTTAAATATTTTTTTTTGTTACACCCACCAAAAAAATAAAATTAAAATGAATTGAAAATTGCAAGGGATATTTTAGACATTTGACAAAAAAAAATTCTTTTAAATGCCTAAAATTAGTGAAGAAACAAGGTCTTACTAAAAATAAATTTCGTTTGATCTTTCTATAATTTTTGATTCCAAAGAAACATCGAGAAATGAGAATCTACTTATTAACACTCGTTGATTCAATCGAATAGCAAAAATTCATTTTAAATCACGATCTCATTGATTCCGCGGACATATCATGTACTGATATTGAGCTAAGTGCAATTAATTTCACTTATATCAAGATCAAGAATTTGAGGATTGGTACTACCCACCACACAAAAAATAAATCAATTTGCAAGACAAATGTTCCTTTTAATTCATCGATAGTTTTTCTAATTAAAAACTTCTCCCTTTTCGTACATATTTTTTAAAACTCATCATCGATCTTTTTTCCTTTTTTTTCTTATGGAAGTATATTCAATAACTGACCAAAATCAATTTTATATTATAACTTTTACTTCATTTTTTGACGTTAATACTTAAAAAATGTCTAGATTACATAATCTAGACACTTTTCAATAACAACGCGTCAAAAGTGCATATACAATTTTACTAAAAGCAACTACTTTATCAAGTAAAGTAACCTTTTTTTTAAGGCCATGCTTCCTACACTCTAAAGTCCGGCTAGGAGAGTACTCGATTTGAAATAGGCTACTATTTAGACACTTTCAACACTTGTACACTTATCGCTCGATAATCTATCGTTTATCGTGAATACAACAATAACTAATTGTCTAATACATCAGAAGTGTATCCTTTGTTATTTAAATTTTTTTTTATTGCGAAAATACTCTGAATAAATTAACTTTACGTATTTATTTTTGCATGCTTGTAAGCTTTACGATTGCTCATGTTTGGTAGAAGTTAAAGTTCGGATTTTAATCTAAATCAAAGCCAATAGCTGATTTTATCCACACATTTAGTGGAACTCATAGATTTTCAACTACATATTTAATCAATTTTTATCAAAATCTATTAAAATTTTGATTTTAGATTCTGTTTGATGCACATTATTGAATGAAAAATGCATTTTAAATAGTGATTTGATGAAAAACATGTAATTAAAATATAAGGAAAAAATTTGAATTTGCGTCTACTATTATTTTATTGAAGAACGTGAGGTTGAAAATGAGTTCAAAAAATGAATTTATGTAAGAATGTGGATAAAACATCGTTTAATCCCCCACCCAACAAGGGTTATATATCAACTTGGGGTCAACTTATGTTTTCACTTGTGCCGTCAATTATGAACTAGGATGTTTGATGTATAATGTATCGTATTTCTTTTGATATAATTATTGTGATTTGAGTCTATGGTCGTCCTATAAAAATTTCCATATCTCCATCAATTTATATATATTCAATCAATCGATCTTGTTATTTTGAAATCTCTATGATATGATCAATTTAATTATCAAAGTGGGACATGTTTCTTTTTAATAGTTAGAAAAAGATGGACAAAAGTGGGCAAACCGCAATCTTATTGTTCCTTTGAAACTAAGGGTTTAGTATCTTTTATTATGTATATATAGAAGGTGGAGGATACTCAATTGTCGATTAAAAGTGATTGTGCCCTAAAATATTAATCACATGCATAGTTCTAAGATTATTAAAGATTTGTAACTCGTGATGCAATGATAAGTATAAATAATTAAATTTTCTAATTAAAGAATTAGATATGAAGTAATTAAATTGATTAAACAGTATGTTAAGGGATAAAATCCCACATCGAATAAAGATGAAAATATAAAACAATTTATAAAAGATTGAGTTACCCATTTTAACAAGGTTGACATTTTAAAATGGAACCCAAATCTTAACATGGTATCAGAGTCCGTTAAACTCCAACGAGCAATTCGATCCAAATGAGACTCAAAAAAACTCAGCACACGACTTTCAAGATTGATTTGCTCAAACGAGCCACCATCTTGTGGTGACATGTTAAGGGATAAAATCTCACATCGAATAAAGATGAAAATATAAACTAACTTATAAAGGATTGTATTACTCTTCTTAATAAGATTAACCTTTTAATATGGAACCCCAAATCTTAACACAGTAAAGGAAAGTGACACTATACTTGAGTGAACAAAGGGTTTATTATGAAATTATGAGTAACCACAATATAAAATCTACAAGTATTACACTAGGTAATTTGAAGATCACAAAAAATCACATAGATCACAAGGATCCCGATACTATAAAATCTCCTATGATTCTACAAATATTGTCAACTTATAAAATACGTTTTCGTTTTTAACACTAGAAAAGAGCTTATAGCTAGGAGTAGGGGTGACAAAGGGTAGAATTGCTTCTCTGCTCAGTCCATGGACCATTTCTAGCCTCGTATTAAGACATGCTTTGGCTCGAGTTGAGCTCGAAAACTTTTTACGAGTCAAGTTGGCTCAACGATGTTTACATATGGCTAACTTCATCCCAAATGTTTTGATCATAACAAACAAGTTAATTTTATTTCTAACAATTGAATCTAAATCTTCATAGCCGTTGATGCAAAGTTAATCAATTGGAGGCAAAAATGTTACTATTAAAAGACTCGCATCGGACGAATAATAAAAATCAAGATAGAAACCAAGCATTCACGACAAATCACTCAAGACAAAGAACTCCAATCGAAGATATTAGATTAAGATGTTTGTATTCATGTGCTAAGGTACAACGCTCCAATTCTTAGTAATAAATTATTAAAAGATCAATGAATAAATTTTTTATGCATGAGAAAGATTATTTCATAAAAACATTTATATAAAATTTATTTTTAAAAAAGGTAAGTATTTTAAGGTGTTACATCACTTACCTTGAAAAATAAAGTGAAAAGTGTCCTTCAAAAGCCTACATTTTTCAAAAAATTGAGAAGGAAAAATCGGAGGAAACACTGATGCAGACGCTCGATTAGTCCAACGATCACTTTTTTAACCGTTCTAAATTTTGACACACGACGATTACCTTGGTTATCCGATTCAGATTGCGAGTGTCCAAATTGCTTGTTGGGTTACTCAGAATTTTGGGCATTTTGAACTTTATAAATACCATTTCACTTTCCATTTATTGTAAGACTTTTAAGAGTATTTAAGTGAGATATTATTGAGCAAAATCATATTGATCTTACATCTTATTTAACTTTATCAAATCATTTACTTTGAATTTTTTTTTTTATTGAATCAACTTTAGAAAAAGAAAATTTCTCATCAAAATTTTTCTCATCTAATACTTGAGTTTCATTCATTGCTATTCATTTAAGCATTAGACCACATATCTCCTTGTACTTAATTTGTTTATATCATTTATTAAGAGAGAAGTTTCAAATTATAAAATCATTCCTCTTTAAATTTGTAAATCATATTGAGGTCCCTTAAAACTCAATATTATATAAGGATCGGTACTCCTTATTTGTAAATCATCAAAAATGTTGTAAATTATTGGATTGTATCATAAGTCAATCAATATAGTGAAAATGCATTGCTGAGAATTTGGTAATAGAGGGCGTAGATTATTGTTTTGGATCGAATTTTCACAATTATATCTTTGCATTCTTTCTCCCATTTTACTCATAGTTATTTCATTTATATTTATTATTTGATTGATGTACTTGCTTTTATTTACTTACGATTATTAATTGATCACCGTGTTCTCAACTTGGTTTATTTAAGTCTATTTTTCAAAAAGGATTTAAAAATCAATTCATCCTTCTTGGCTAATTATTTTTGGGCTATCAAATGAGTCCTCGTGAGTTGACTCTTTTTTGCTAGTTTTATTTTAATCTTTTTAAAAAACAAAAAAACGAGTTGACTTGTATTTAGCTTGTGTTTGTACGAGCCAAAGGGCCAAACCATGCATTGTTTGTGAACATGAGTTGAGCTTACAAGTCGAGCTCGACTCGTTCTTAGCCGGCTCGATCCATTGGCACCCCTAGCTAGGAGTGAATATCGGGTGTACAAGTCTTGGTATTTTAAGAATCAGAACTACTTATTAAACTTCACTTATTTTGTAAATAGAACAATCCAGTTCCGTATAATTTTTGGAAGAATTCAGTTTCACTATAACAACTTAAAAAAAATAAAAAAAATAAAAAGACTATAAGCAGCCAAAGAAATGGTAAGCAAATTCTTATATTAGTTCATTCAACGGTTGTATTTTTAATCCAAAAAAGTAAAGAAAGAAAAAAATTATGTATTGGCTCCCACTGATTTTCAAATGTTTCCTTTCCAACTTTCCTAGGTCTCCCCCAGCAAAATTTGAGTGGAGTGTGGACAGTGGTGGTGCCATCATAGTGGAGTGGGTGGCGACGTGAAATTGAATTTGGGGCTGCACCCGTTTGACTTTGCGTTAGAATTTTGAATTGTTTTCAAGAGAATCTCTCCTTAGTAACACCTCACCTAAGATTAACGTTGTTGGCAGTGGAAGAATAAAAACTTTTGTAAGAAATGAAAATTCAATTCCTTACTGGGTTTGGTACCAATTATTTCATGAATGAACCATCCATCAAACTTTCGATATTCAGTAAATGGAATCATTTGGTTCCACGTGATGTTTGGAACTCACTCATAATCAACAATTTCGTTAAAATGCCTCACCTTTTTTTATAACCATTTCTAAATTACAAAAAGACGTCATGTCTAACTCTCCTTTCTGCCTGTCACTGGATCTGATAATTCGATATCGAAAATAAAATTGCATTTTTTGAAAAAAAAAAAAAAAAATCAATTAAAAGCATACGGCCACAATCACTAGCTAGTAGATTCATTTTCACATAGATTAGAATGTAGTGAACTGTAAAATATTTTAAGAATTTATTTTTACAAAATACTGAAGAATTTATTTTTACAAAATATAGGAAATTCTTCACATACTAATATTAAAATTTGGGATTCCATTTTAAAAGGTTAATATAATTAAATGAAGCAATTTAATGTATATATTTTGTAATATTTCGATTGTAATTTATCCTTAACATATCCTCCAAGATGGTGCCTTCATTTGAGCTTATAGATTTTAAAATCCGTGTGCCCATTTTTTTTTTTTATGTTAATCAGATCAAATTATTGGTTATTGTTCAAAGAGCTTCGATACCGTATTAGTAATAAATGGTTGCATATCAAAAGGTCAATGTTATCAAGTGGAGTAGTTCAAGAGATTGTATATTTTATATTGTAATATGAGATTTATCCCTTAACACGTTCCAACAAAATGTTGGCTTGTTTGAACATGTCAATTTTGTAATTTATGTGCTCATTTTTTAATTTTAATCATATCGAATTGTTGATTGAAACTTAATAAATCCTGATGCTATATTAAAACTTTAGTTTAATATTAAAATGTCAACTTTATCATGTTTATTGTTTATTTTATAATCTTTCGATGTGAGATTTATACCTTAACAACCAATATCTTTATCTCTTGAGTATGTCAATGAATTTTGTTGACGCATAGTCGCTGTTTGCTCGATTAAAATTTATCCATTTTAGAAAAATAAAAGAATTTAATAGACATTTACGATGATGCATTCTTGACTCACCAACCACCTTCCTACTTTATGCTCTTTTCACGTTCAGGAGCATTTTACTACAAATCAACAAAAAGTGGGATGCCACGGGTGGGGGTAAAATGAAAACGATTCAACTCTATGCACTCGTGCAATGTTTTACGTAAATATCAAGAATAGTAAAAGTGATTCGATTACAATGAAACATATCAGAAGTCCGGATGTAGAGCAAAATCAACACGAATTCTTGTGGTTTTCAAGAATTTAGTTGCGCGCAAGCTGACCCGGACGTCTATGGTTATTAAAAAAAAAAAAAAAAAAGTTACTCAAAATTAACTTTTTACTTATTTAAAGTTGATTAAGATAGGAGTGGTAACCTTGAGGAGGACTCCTCTTTGCATCTTTTACTTTAAAAATATACTTTTTTGCTTTTCAAGTTGAGGCTGTCTATTGTTGACATAGGGGGCACTATTATTAGTTCATAAACTTAAAGTCATGCAACATTATACTGAAAAGTTCCATCTTTCGTGTCAATTGTCAATCTTCTTCTTTTGTCATTATCAATAACGACTTGTTATTTCAATTAATTCTTTTTCCAAAGTAACCAAAATATAAATTTTGAGAGTATATAGAAAGTTGATAAGATTATCCAGTATTTTTGTAAGTTTTTAAGTGGGTTGTGGATATAACTGGGGTGCACTTATAATTAAGAATTAATTAATTTTTTTCATGAGAAATGAAAAATCCAAGGTGAGTTTTCATAAATGGCTAATTTATATGTTTGTCAATTGAAAAATGTCTAATTTTGATAACTCTTGCAAAAATGACGAAATTTGATATCAAATTGTCTTCTATACCCTTAATGAAAAATGAATTTTTTTTTCTTTTCAATTTCACAAATTTCTAGAAAAGAAGTTACTTACATGAGAAGTTGCACTAATACAAGATAATACCTAATGGGTAAATGTCATTTCATTTTCCATTAGGTAATAACCAAAGTTTTTTTTTTTTGGATAGAAATGAAGATGATGAAATAGAAAAACCATTAACTCAAAAAAATAAAAATAAAAATAAAAATTCACACACTTCTACTTCAAGGAAAATCATATCATTTCGTATTGAGAAATTTAATCGCATCCACAATTATCTATAAAAGGTAAATTTTCTTCGAAATCTTTCTTTTTTGTATTGATAAATTGTATTTAATAGTTGTTGTGATATACATGTTATAAATTGATTATTAGATTTGTCAAACAATTATTAGATATTTGTTGTAAAATTATTGGAGCATTTTAAAATCAAATTCATATTTATTGTTTTGTTTTTCTCGAGCATGGTGTCATAGCCCACTTAAATAACTTTAATAGATGAATTTGCAATGGTTTTCATGTGTTGACAATGCCATTAATGGTGGAATAAATTCCTTGCAAAAATGATTATACTCCTACTTCTTCTACTATTTACGTTTAGGTGAATTGTCTGACCTACATATAATTCTTGACATTTTATAAATGTCGAGACCTACACTTAAAACTATAATTCTTGACGTTTCAAATGTCGATATTTACGTTATAAACTTAGCAAGGTTACAGAACATTTTGTTTTTTTACCATTGACCATATTTCTTACAGGTAGCATGTTTGATTTATGTATTCGTGTTAGTTAATCTTATTTGCGTTGATAACATGAAGATATGGGAGATGTTATGAGATTCGTAGTCTCTCGTGGTGGTAATTTGTCAACGTAAAGGACGAGTGGAAGTGGTTTGGGAACCAAACAACATCCATTGTTATTCAAAGAAACATTAAATATGAAGAGCTTGTCAATAAATTATTCGAAAGCTTCATTTTGATACAATGAAATTTCGAATCAACTTGAAATTTAAAGTTCCGAACATGAATGTACATCCCACTGATGTAGCCGATGACGAGGATTTGCAATGCTACATTTCTGTTTACATGCAAGCAGCCCTGTGTGTAATTGCAAATCAATATGATATTGGAGAGCAAGAGACGAATGTTGACATCATAGACCTTGCGCTTGTCATGCGAATAGTAAATTTGTATTTATTACCAACATATTTTGGTTGAAGTCAACACAAAACCTTACTACACTAATCTTGAGAACTTTTTGTTAATGATGATGGATTTATAAACACATTTGATTGAAATCTTATTGAGGAACTTCTACGTGTAATTGGCTCGACTTAGTTTTTGACATTTCATGTTGTTCTCGTCATTTCAAAAGTAGTTATCGACATTACCTTGTTTTTCACAACACTTGACAGCTCATGTATCTATAATGAGATTTCATTCTGTTTCCGTCAATTCTATACATTTCCAACATTTTTCGACATTTGAGATGTTATTCTTGACATTAAATACCTATTATTCTAGACAACTGAAATTCCAACTGTCAGAAACGACAATTCGTAAATTGTAC
>CAIGRQ010139573.1:0-12277 GCA_903798375.1 Fraxinus sp. D2006-0159
AATGGAGAAGGCTACCTACTCTAAAAAATTAACAAATTAGATCAATACACTTGTAGAAATTAAAACCTCTAGTGACCGTAATTATTACACCCTAAAACCCCGAAAACCAACCGATTACATAGAGACAAAATCACTTTTGCAATAATTCTTTTCCATTTTTTTCTCATTTTTGAAATTTACTTAATTTTTGTGTTTAGTCACACCATTACACAATTTTCTCTAAGTTTTTGGGGTTTTCGCTGTCACTGAGTGGGACGATTTTGTGCATTGAGGTTTTTTGTGGTTGGAAAGAGTAAATATTTGAGCTCCGATTCTTAGATTCTCAGGTGATTTCCCAATTATTATACTCAAATTGATTTATTGATTAATTCGATTTTTAAGTAGCTTAAATTTTAAACTTTTGTAATTTTCTCAGTTCTGCTAGTTTTGTTTCTCTTTCTCATGTTTGTTTTTCAATTCTACTTGATTGTGTTCTCTTGGTTGAAGAAGTGATTAAGCAGGTTGATGATGAGTCATTTTAGAACTCTAATAGCAAAAACGTTATCTCTAAAGTTCCAAGAGAATAGAATGGTTTCAAGGATTGGGTTCTAGTATTGCTTCCAATCAAATGCCTTGTTAGATTACTCTTTCATGTGCTGGTCAAAGAAAAAGTGCTTCCTTCAATTTGTAGAATGGTGTAATCACACAATTACTTCCAATTTTTGTCACTGATTTCAATTTTTTATTGATGTTGTTAATTTTTTCTTATGGTACTGAGCCTGAGGTAATTTGAATTTCCTAATATAATTTTTTATTTTCCATGCTTTGGATATTCATGTTTGCTCAAGACGACTTGGATGTTTTCGATTAGTATTTTGTCAGTTTTTGTTTTAACCTTTTGTCACTTTTCTGAACGTTTGTCATTTTTTTTTTTTGAATTCATGTCACTTTTTTCTATCATTTTTTGTTATTGTTTGTTACCTTTTTTAAAAAATTTCTGTCACCTTTTTAGTGGCAAATATTACTTTATAATAAAAGTGTATTCCAATTTACTTTTTAATGAAAGTGATATTATATGTCTTTTTTTTATTATTAAAAAGTGATCTTAAAAGTGACATTACACTTAGTTTTTTATTAAAAATGATACAATTCACCCAAAAAAGTGATCGGGGTTTCGTCACTTTTTTTTAAAGTTATGTCACTTTATTAAATTGATTTCAAAGTTTTGATTGGTGTTTTGTCATTTTTTTTTTGTCGTCACTTTTTTTAATTTATGTCACTTTATTAAATTGAATATAAGGTTTTGATTAGTATTTTGTCACTTTTTGGAATTTTTGTGCCTTTTTATAATGTTTGTCACTTTTTCTTATCACTTTCTAAAAAATTTTGTCACTTTTTTTAGTAACAATCATCACTGTTTAATAAAAGCGAGATTGTATGTCATTTTTTTTTTTAAAGTAATAATCAACTTTAAAAAGCAACATTATTTTTTACTTCCATAATACTTTTCATATGATTTTTCAAAAGACCTCTAATTTTAAAGGTATTTTTATAAGTTGTCTAAAAAAAATGGGGATCAAACAGGACCTTAGTATATGAACATTTTTATTCCATCTTAACTCATCTATTTATAGGGATTAAATTTATTCGGTTGAGTTAAGATACAATAAGTTGATTGAATTACTTTAATTTCGGTGCGCCAAACACCGGACATGATAAATTATCATTATTCAATGTAATACGGTACACCACACCCAGCTTTAATGGTAATAGTTACTCAACTTTCTAACAATTCAATCCGTTGAAAATATTAACTTATTATCGATTTTCATATAAAAGTTGTATTTATTAAGTCATCCATTAAGTAAATATTTGTAAAGTTCCAACTAATGTAAGGCAATCACTGTTTTAAAAAGCTCATTTAGGTGACTCGAAGTTCGGACAAAATGCTTTGTTTCATGCCTATATCCTTTTTATATCAATTTCTAAATGGTTGAATTTTTCCTTCATTTCTTTCGTCTCACCTAGGCAAGCTTTATTAGTAGTTTTTATTTTATTTTTTTAAAAGTCTTTTATTTGACTTTAGTTTATTATTTTTTTATTATTTAAAAAAATCTTTTCGCTTAACTTTAATTTCAAATTTTAAAAGATTTTATTTGTACACGAGTTAAAAATGACTTTATTCGATAAATAGTTAAATAAGATTTAAGTTACGAAAACATGTATGAAATTCCAATAAATTTATTCAGTAAGATTTGTCTAATTGAAAATTGATACTATGAAAGATTATTTAGTTTTTTGTATTTTGAAAATTGTGCAATTGACTAATTGGAGGAATCATTAAGTAAATATAGTATTTTATTATTTTAAATGTTTGATATATATTATTTTAATTATTAAATAATTTTTAAAATGATTAAAAATTTAAAATAAAAAAGTGCTTGTTTACGCGTAGACCGCAACTCACTCAAACTCTTAAAACTTGAAACTCCGTCTCTACACGACTACGCCTAACTACACTTTTCAACTTTTAAAACACTAGATGCACTATAGCAATAAGATCAAATCTTGAGCCTTTCTAGCTCATGTAAAGCCTAACAGTAATAATGCAATTTTCTATTCTTGATACTAAGAGTGCATTTGATTAGCTTCATTTTTTTTTTATAGAAAATGTTTTTTTTTCCCATCCAAATTCCTGTTTTGGAGTGTTTGATTGACATTTGTATTTATAAAAGGAACCGTGCTACGTGTACACGGGCATTTACCTTGTACACGAGCCCATTGCCCCCACCCCTCCCTCCCCTCACAATAGGGGGAACAGATTATTTTATTTGGACGTGAGTCCCTCCCCTCATGTGAGAGGAGTGTAAACTCCCATGTACAAATAGATTAACTCTTATAAAAAATATTTTCTAAAAGTTGGTCACGAGACCATATTTTTTCTTCGTAGATTTTCATTTTAAGAAGTCTTGTAGAATTTTTGTAAATATCAAAATATAAAATTCTTTCTTTACACGTGGAGAAAGTGAAAAGGCTAAAAATAATTTGACAACGAGTAGTCACCAAAATTTAGAAAGAGCTTCGAATCAATCCTCTAGTGAAGAATTCTCACGAGGCTATTTATATCATGCAACAAAAAATCCATTCTGAAGGGAGCAAAGAGACTTATCTACCCCTCACATTTTTAAATAAGATAAAACAAATACTAAAGTTTGAAAAAAAAAAAAAAACTTTTTCCATTCTAAGAGAATGTTTGAAAAAAAAAAAATCGTCATTCGAGACAATATATACTATTTAATTGAAAGTTAAAGATTCGAATGTTTGAAAAAAAAAATCGTCATTCGAGACAATATATGCTATTTAATTGAAAGTTAAAGATTCGAATGCAATAATTAAAAAAAAAAATTGGGATCACACGCAAATATGAGCAAAAATTGAGAATCTTCATTGCAATTAAAATGTGGTGCAATTAATAAAAATATAATTACCCTTCTAATAAAAAGCTACTTGTATAGTAGAGAACGAACTCTTTTCTATTGCAAGTGTTAACCTCAGGATTTGAACATTATACTTGTGGTGTAAGAAATTCATGAATTAAATTTTTATTTCATTGAAATGTAACATAGTGATCCACATTCCAAAGACTTGAAAGCACCAAAAAAGTAACAAATGGAAATCTGAGAAAAGAAAAAGAAGCAGTGCAAGCCTCAAATGATCAAAGAATAAAGCCCTTAAATCAGAGCTGAAATTTTGCTTTCTATCTTTCACAACAACATAAACTTATACTTCACTGTATGACAAACCTCTTTTCTTCGAATGCGCAGTGATGTTGAATTCCTCTTGCTCCTCAGCCTACCCAACAGGTGTTTAGCAGCACTTTCCATCTATTATTTTCCTTCGATAGAGACCAATAAACTGCAAATTAACCTTTCCTGTCACCAGTTATGAATTCGTGAACCCGCAATAACATCTATGGTTATAGTGCACGACCGGGTTACAACCTCAAAAAAGCAGCAACACAAGTCGAGGGAAAGAGAGCTAATCCTTAGTTTGGGAACACAGACGCGAGTAGAAATGTAGAATCAACAGAGTTCCAACAAGCAAACACATTCGATATGTGGAGTGTGTGGAAACATGTCTACCGGTTGTAGGCTTCTCAGTTTGTAGCATCCACTTATGTTCTGCTCTGGCTGCATCCAGGGATTGCGACAAACTGAGATTGTCATTATTAAGATAACAAACTTTTTATCAACAAAATGCTACTCACCACACCATGACAGAGGTAGTCAAGGTCACGGGCGCAGGTGGCAGGATTGCAAGATACATAGATAATACGTGCTGCCTTCAGTTTTAGCAAAAATTTGATTAATTTCATGTGCATGCCTGGACGATTAGGATCTGTAGAAGATGAAATAGTACAACAAATGTAAGTAATTCACTATAATGATTGTTACTATTTAGTTTAACAAGTTCCAGCAACCTAGCCGGTTATCCATTTCCTGTTGCATTCAGGTCTTTCCACTTATTTGGAATAGAAGGCATTCATCTCAATCTTTCTACTGAGATCTGGAGACAAATGTGTTCCCTTCATTGCAAAGTTCGACCAAGGCATAAGCAATAAATAACAATTTCTTTTGGATAAAAGCAAATGGACTGATAAAGATAATATACATTGCTTCTCCAGCCTACCAAAGAATAGAGAGCGGCAAACACAGACCAACAAATCAATACCATTTACAAGAAAGGTTTCAAATTACAACATTGCTTTGACTTCATTACTAGAGTACTTTGAATAAAAGCAATTCGTATAATAATAGGTTAGGTTCAAATCTCATCAAAGAATAACTGAACCAGCAACTAATAATTCTAACAAGAAGATAACCTGTAATGACAATGTCAGGCTTTGGAAAATAATTTCCGAAATTCTCATCAATTTTGTTAAGATCCCCTTGGACAAATGTGGCATTACATATGCCATTTAAATTAGCATTACGGCGTGCATCTGAGATGGCTTGTTCAACTATCTCAAAACCATATACATGTTTCACCCTGAGAATGTGGATCAATGGAGAAACAAAGGTTAAGTACACAAACTTTAAAGTCAATATCAATGACCAAATTAAAATTACCTTTTCGCAAGTGTAAGACCAATGGTTCCCGTCCCACAAAATAAATCTAGAACTATTTCTGAACCATCTCCCTTTAGACAGGCACAGTCCTCTATTAACTTATAAAGAATCTCTGCCTGCATGGTGTAACCAACCGTATAGCATCACTTACTGGAAATATTTGAGAGAACACAAAAAGTAAGTTGAATACATGAACCCACTTGGATTGAGCTTTAGGTTGCTCTAGCTCGGTTTGGTAACATAAACAAGCCTGAAAATTATTCAATCTTGGCTTGTTTATTACTCGAGTGAGCTTGATTGAGGTTTGATAAATTGAATCTAAGCGAGCAGTTTGATTAATTTACACTATATTTATTGCCTATTAGCTAAAAGACAAGCTATGAGCTTAATGATGTTTTTAAGCTTGGCTCCTTTCATTTTCAAGCTGAGATTGAAAAAGTTCTAGTTAAAAGCTCAAGCACGATAGCCATTCAAGCATATTGCCAGCCATCCAGAAAGGAAATCCCAGGGTAAGCATGCATTACGTCAGAAAAGCAGTATCTTTAAAAAGTGACGTCTAATTGAAATACAAATATAAGCTATAACACAGTCATTCTATTTCAATTGTTCAATACCTGATGTGTATTTGTCTGGAAAAATGAGTTTGCTGAAATTTGAAAAGCTAATCCTCTTAGACTCTCTGTAATTGTTGATTTGCCATACAGTGTATACTCCTCCTCCCCAACAGATGTGTTTCCCACAGAAGTATTTACATTGTTCATGATGCTTACCTAGGTAAGTTTCAACAGAAAAAATAAGAAACTAGATTACATAGCATATCTTTAACCTAGTAAGAGAGTGTAGGAATTATGAAGTAACTTAGTGGGAAACAATTTGAAAGAAGATGCATTGAGCATAACCCTCCTGGACAATGCAAGTCTAACTGAAAGTAAATATGTAGTAGCATTTATGAACTCAATTCTTCCTTTCTCCCACTTAATTCAATTGACCACAAACTTAGAACAAAAAACGTCTACTGAAATTGTTCGTTCAAAGTTCTATTATTCTTCCATATTTCTAAGTCAAATTTGCTTTATAATTATAGGCCTCTTTCATTGTAACGAAATTTTCAACTCTACACCTTCAAGAATTTCTCTAAATTGATCAATGTGATTTCAATTATGCACAAAACAAAACTCTCTAAAAAACCTAGAGATCAATCCAGGCTAGCACCCGTAGGGATCTTTACAATTTGTAAAAGACTTTCTTTTGCAAATGCAAAAGAATCAACTATGAGGTAAGCATAAAGACCATTCTAATTAAGTCACCAACCACTTCAGGAAAACTTGTAATTTTCTCTACGAGGGGCTTCAGCAGCTCTGGCTTGTATGACGAAGTCACAAAATTAACCATAAGCTCCAACTGGCCAGTCTCAATATTCCTGAAACAGAGATATAAATCGACTGAGCACTGAACTATGTTATCTAATATATACTTTTAGACGCTAAAGAGCAATGCTAGATTGACGAGGAAAAAAATTCTATAAGAATAAAATCTACCGTTTCCACTAAATACTCGCGTTATGTACATAGAGAAACCAGAAACTATTAACTGTTAAGCAAAAAATCTAATTGTGAGGTGGCAAACACAGGCATCCATTTTTTAAGAATGGAAATGCTCGTCTTACAAAATATCAGAAGTGCAACTACGATGATTCCTCCCTCTCGGTTTACCACTTCCTAAAATTTGCAGGTAATTTTGATCTCGTACTTGAAAATCTGAAACTTAGAGAATACGCAGTGGGATGATCCTTCTCTACTAAACTTGGCACGTATGGTGGGGTGATAAACTAAGGATGAGCTGGGAATGAATGTACAGTTGGAGACTTGGAGAGACTTCTTAGTTATCCAATGGTCACGGGTCTCATAAAATTATGGGTAGCAATCAAAGAGGGGAAAAATTAAAGTAATAAGGAGAATGACAGCA
The DNA here is from genome assembly GCA_903798375.1 of Fraxinus sp. D2006-0159. NCBI lineage: Eukaryota > Viridiplantae > Streptophyta > Magnoliopsida > Lamiales > Oleaceae > Fraxinus > Fraxinus sp. D2006-0159. Next base: position 7,074 of record CAIGRQ010139573.1, read on the forward strand.
CAATAGTTCAGAGCCTATTACTACAACTCTACCAGATGCATGAAACATCTGATTTTAACTTTTAAACAAACTTGGAGAAGGGAATTGAACACCTCTACATATTTCGCTGTGATCCTAAATGTAGAAAGTTCAATAAAATTGTTTTCTACAACTATTTCAAATAATTTTGAATATGTGATTTGAAATAGTATGAACAGATAAGGTCATGCCACACCAGACAACTGTCTCCAAATCCAAGTAAGGAAGGTTTACCATGTGTTTTTTGAATTTCACTTCTCTATTTTTTTTTCTTTTTTTTTTTTTTTTGTTATGGTATGCTAACAATAGTAAATATCGGGTTTTAATAGTGTATACAACGTTGTAAGTACATATGCTTATACATCGGAGCATCCTCTTTGATGCAACTCTGCAAAAGAAATCTGGAACTTATTTCATGTCATCGCAATTGAAATGAAAAGGGAGTATGTGCTACCTATTGTTTGGACACTAGTGTTTCGAATCTGAAAGTAAAAGAAAATGATAACCATCACAAGATCTAACGAGAGAACTGGACAAGTATGACTACCTGCCAGCTCTGAGCATCAGATGCTTCAAAAAGCCACCATGAGAGTACACATTGTACGGAGAGAGACCAAACTGTGGATCCCTCCAACAACCTTGAATAGCTGCAAGAACCTATAAATCAGAGACAGAATATAATGCCAAACTGATTCGCATAAAGTGATTAGTTCATAGAAATGCAAAAATGATATACTGCACAAGAAATATATATCTAATCATTCGATGTTTTAAATCACCTCTCATACCCATAGACAGACTAAAACTGTCAAATAATCTTGGAAAGTAATTACCTGGAGAATTAGTTAAAGATGAATCAACAATATTAACCATGTTTGGTTAACTAATGCAGTCTGCATGGGTAGCTATACTTTTTTGGGCTGTTAACATTTGTGATACGTGAACAACAACCTATTAGTTCACCAGCATCTTATTTAACTTTGTGATACATGAAGTGTGAGAAGAATTGAAACAAACGAGGATATAAGCAAACAGACTACAATCCACACCAACAATTTTGATATATGGAACACAGCACCATCACAAGTACCCTATTGCAAGCAGTGATCGTCATTCATGAATACAGATAGAGAATAATTAAAAACAAGCTCAAGACCACAAAAATAACATATTATTATGTTTTGGCCCTACGCATGAACACCAGAGAAAGGAAAACCAGGAAAGTGCCTGCTAAGTCATCAAATTATAGCAGCAGTATGGATTGCATGGTACTCAGCTTTACTGTTCTCTCGGACTAGTGAGCATATTTTAATTTTAATAACAAGTTAATGCATGGAATTAAGTTAGTACACACAACAGTAATATAGAAACACTTGTCTTTCCTGAATGCAATATTACCCTTTTTCTTCCGTCACTTTTTCGTAATATTTTATCTTATGATATAAAATGTAAATAGATAGATGATAGATGAAAGGTACTAAATGCATGTTTAGGAATAGTATATAATTGGTTTAGAGGATGTTTGGTGGGAATTAAAATTAGATTTTTAGTAGATTGTGATAAAGGTTTTTAAAACGTGTGGTTAAAAAGTTGTGGGACCCATGAAAGATATGGTTAACATTGATTATTTGACTTTGGCTTGCATTAAAATCAGATTTTAATCCGAACCAAACAGGGGCTTAAATTATAAATAGTATAGAAATGAGTTATGAATAAGTAGATAGTACTTGTGGGTTCTATAAATGTAAATAAAAAGTTGTTTGACCAAAAGTATTTATAACTAAAACACTTGCTAAAAAAGGGCTAAATTATAAATTTTTACTTTTATTTTTTTTAACTATCAAGTATAATTTTCAACTTTCTTAATATTCTCATCTGGTACTTCGAAATCCCAAGTCATGAGAACCATCCTTGCATATACTACTAAATAGCATGAAGGGGAAAGACGCATCAACATTTTAAGGTTACATGAAAATGACATTATATATTGGCAGATTTGCAAATGTAAGCACAAAGCTTCACGGTAGACCACACTCACATAAAGAGGCATATTGGCAGATTTGCAAATGTAAGCTCAAAGATTCACAGTAGACCTCACTCACATAAAGAGGCAGGTAGACCTGTGATAATTTCCATGCTGTCATGTTGTCAGGTTACAAATAAAAGGTGCCTATGTCAAATCCATTAAGCAGATGAAGCAAGCTCAACTTCAGACAATGCAAGAAAAAAATTGTTATATTGCCAAAAGAACATGCAGAATTCGAATGAATTTCTAGCAAATAAAAAATTGTGAGTCTGCATAATTGAGATAACTATCCGCATACCCTGTTGGCTGGATCACTTTGTAATAAGCACTTGTCTATATTCAGGACCTTATCAAAAAATCCAGGAGCATGCAGTCCCAAAGCATATTCACTGTTTTCATTGCCCTCTTGTAGTAACAATTCTGGAGGTAGCCATTTTCTGGTGCCATAAGAGAACTCCATCTGCATAGCCACAAAAGAAATTTTAAAAGCTTAATCATTATCTCCATTTTTGCCTTTTAATATATTTCATTTTCCCTTCTTTTGATGATCTCCTTCCCTCCATCCCCATCTATTAAAAGAGTGCTGCCCCAAAAAAAATTTATGACCGAACTGGTTAGAGATTCATAGCCTGGTTTGTAGAACTATTGACTAGTTATTGTACTAATGTGTATTCAATACATTTACGTCAAATCAACATGGTAAGCATTCTGATGTGAACTTCCCCTCCATATTTGAAACCGCGTAATCTCATAAAACTATGGCTGTGCTCTTTCTAAATCTTAAACATCATTAGTCAGGGTTTAATTACTACGGTGAAAGAATTTGCAACCTGTAAGAGAGAAAACAAGGATATTCCCTAATCAGAAACTAACGTGTGAATTTTGTTGTTCTTATGTTCGTGAGTATAACTATCTCGGAATAGAAATGGATCCATAAGCGACAAATATTGTGGATTTATGCTTCTTCAGCCACTAAAATACAAAATGATCCCAAAATAGGATATTTCCACCCAGCCGAAGAGGTATTCCACTGGTTGAAAAGACAACCAAGACACATAAACTAGCCTACAATTCTCTCAATCAAAATCCAAAGAACATTGTTTCATACTGCTGAGTTGAGTTCTTCATTAACCTTGTTTCGATAGTGAAACTGGATATCACAAGGAACGATGGGCTTCATGACGCCCCTGAATTCTGGGTCTTTATCTGAAAATTTGCCAACGTGTGCAATCAATTCATGCACTTGTTGCTCCTTAGTCCTGACCTGGGCCTCATACAACAAATTCTGCGTTTTACAACCTCCACAATATGATGCATATTCACAAGGCGCCACCACACAGTCCCAGTGAGGAGATATCGTCTTCACTTTCTTCACCTGCACTCCCATTTCACCAAAACAATAAAAAACTCCTCATTCAACAAATATTTATATTTCATCCAGACATTTCATCAAACATAAGAAATACACAAAGCAAAACAAAAATAAGAACACAAACAAATGCACCTCAGCGTAATTATCTTTTCTGCGTGTGACACGGCCAACGAACTTCTCACCCGGAAGTGCGCGATCGCACATGACTATAAAGCCAGTGTCTGCCACCTTGCATATACCCTTGCCTTTGAAAGCTAAGGTTTCGCACACTAGCTCTAAAGTCTGACCTCGCTTCGGGAAATAAGAAGTGGGATTTTCGCTATTATTTTCACTCGTTCTACGCTTCGTTACAGTAGTTGTGGGCTCCTCTGAGTGCGGGATTGAAGAGGATTGAGAGAGACAAGAAGAGGCGAGAGTAGAGAGAGAACATACTGGAGTTGTAAAGCGGAGGCTTTGGAGCCATGGACGAGGGTGAAGGCGGCGTAGACCGCCGCCGGTGGGTATCACCACCGCCGTCATTGTGCTTTTACAAATTTATCTGCTTTTGGTGTAGGCTGAATTGGGCGGAAAAGAATGGATGAGGAAAGGTCACGGACCGGTTTGTTTCCTACAGTCCTACTATACCAAAAGTTTGAATTAAAACCGCATAGAATTCAAGAGTCGTAATAGAAAGCCGTTGGAAGGTAAAACCGTAAAACAGCAAATATTCCAAGTGGACGATCTTACTTGTATACTAAGAGTCTGTTTGGTAGAGATTTGGTAGAGATTAAAATCGAAAAATTAATCGTTATTGTTGACTTTTATTAGACGAGTGGACCCAATAACGATCATATTTTGAATTTTAATCGATTTTTTAACCCTCTCAAACAGACTCAGAAACGAATGATTCAAATCTTAATAGGTTAGATTTGGAATGGATCTATCCCCTTGCTCTATTTCTATCCGTTGGGCCTCCAAGGTACATTGATTTGAACAAACAATCCTACAGGCTACAACAACCACCTACAAAATCATCAGACAAAAATATCTCGTATTTTAAATCCTGAAAATTAGAAAGTATTGAAGTTATTAGATTGAAGGCATATAGCATAGCCCGACAAGGATCAAAATGTATCGAAAACTTGAAAATTAAGGTCCATGTCCAAAGTAATGACCGATTAAGTTGACCTCAATAGTTTAGTCCATTAGCTAATTCAGAAAAGGCGAGGATTGACGTAGTGTCAAGTGTGAACAATTAAGAGAGGGTTGATGTCAGACAAAGACAATCAAAATCGATCCTAGTAATGGAGTCATCTATAGTTAATTAATTTAAATCTTAAGTAAATTAATTTTGTCTTATTATCTAAAACTTACCAAACAAAAAGATAACGTAATAAAATTGATCCATGAAAATTTTATGTTGTAAATTTGAAGTATTTCCTCCAAATTTTCCAGTGTCCTAAAAAATGAAAATAAACCAAAATAACCTTTTGTTTTATTTGAGTCTTCATCTTCGTTCTTTGTATTCTTCATATTTTGAGTCATTCAATCCAACTAAATCACAAAAAAAATTCAAAAGTTGTTTGTACGCTAAATTAGTGTCCAACTCAATTTTCTTTCAATTTTTTGGATTCTTTGTTGAATTCTCGCACATTTAGTAAAAAAAAAAAAAAAGAAATTAGAAATTTATAAAAAAATGTGTCCAATCCGAATTCAAAAAACACTTTCTCGATTTATCATTGGCGTTTCCATTCAAAGTTTAAATTCCTACTTTTTAAATCAATTTCCTTACTCAATTCATTGTTTGAA
>CAIGRQ010139609.1:0-14236 GCA_903798375.1 Fraxinus sp. D2006-0159
TGATGCCACTCAAGCTGTTGAAGCTCTAAATGGTAAGAAATTTGGTGATGAGGAGTGGTACGTCGGGAAAGCTCACAAAAATCTGAGAGAAAACAAGAACTGAAAAGCCGATTTGAGAAGAACACAAAGGAAACTGTTGACAAATATCAAGGAGTTAATTTATATGTTAAGAATTTGGATGATAGTATAAATGATGACAAACTCAAGGAATTTTTTTTTTTTTTTAGTTTGGTACCATTACTTTTCTTTTCTCTTTCCACTCATGGGAGCAGTATTTTTTCCTGATCTTCTGATATTCTTTATTTTCGATGTTTACAGGTTATGCGAGATCCTAGTAGAGTAAGCAGAGGATCTATTACCTGATGATGACTTCGCCAATTAATTGTTCTCGGCCAATTTAGAACTTAGTACATGGGTATAGGATGTATTACCTTTGATGTATTACAATTTCCACTACCCAATCGATTAGGGATCTCTACTTGAAGTCCTTTGACGTATTACAATTTTAGCTCATTTTGAAGCTTCATTTTATTTAGGTGGTGTTGTATCACATTCTAATAATGGATTCAAAAATTTGTAATGAAAATATCAATTTTTATGCAATTCCAAAATTTGTTCATAAGCGGCCTTTTTTAATTTTGCCAATCAATTTGCACAAGTTAAAAAAAAAAAAAGTGGGGTCAACGGCAACGTTTAAAAAAATGTTGCCTAGGGGTCAACGACAACGTTTTTTAAACATTGCTATAGGGATCCTACTCTACGGCAACACCTTGATTTATAACACACGTCCAAACGTTGCAAAAGGTCTACGACAACGTTTTTTGAACGTTACCGTAGGCTGTTTTTGTTGTAGTAAGTCTTAACCACAATACAGCTGTTGTCTTCTCCTTCAAGATGTCCTGAAGAATGTAGTTAGACAGATGAAGATGAACCTGCGAAAGTGCCTTGCGATCATTCTATTGCTTCTTCTTTATTGTCCAAGTTGTGGGCATCTTGTCAAATCCCAACAAAATATCATCCAAATCATCTGCGCCAATATAGCCCTCATCTTCAATTGCCACAACGAAAATCTTGTACTGCGATCCAATAGTAGAATGTCATACTTTATAGAAGCCATCGATCAAAAAACCTCGAACGAATCAAATTCTTGCTCCGTGGAACTGTTGAACCTTAGCTCTGATACCACTTGTTAAGAATTTGAGGAGGTGATATAGCGCGATATGAAGTATAGATCGCACAAAGAAAAACGAGATTAAAAAGAAAACAAGTAAGAAGATGAATTGGCATAGGAACATAATACTTTATTAACAACCAGTGAGAGAGAATACAATTTATGCAATATGAAGAGTCCACTATTTATAGGGGAACCATCCAAAACCCTAAAATATGGTAACTAGGTCAAAAAATTACGTGAAACCGAAAATAAGGAAAAAGATTCGCGTTCGCTAGAGAGATGATCGGGCGAGAACCTGTCGCTTGAGCGACGACTCAACGACATGCTAGCGACGGACTCACTGTTCCAATTTTGCTTCTCTCGCTCGAGCGGGAGTCGAGCGACTGTCCAGCACCATCGATCCATCCTTTTTTCCTTCTTGGACCCATTTTGACATCTTCAAACCCAATATTCTAAAACGCGAAACCCTAGATCAAATTTGGACCGAATTTGGGTTAAAAAAACCTAACAGAGAAGTAGATAAACATAAGGCATGACTTGTAGCGAAGGGGTACACTCAACAATAAAGGGTAGACTATACTGAGGTATTTGCACTTGTGGCTCGATTAGATATAATATTTTTATGTGATAATTGCCCTTATAGCCCACAAAACATGGACAATTTATCAACTAGACGTGAAGTCAGCCTTCTTGCATGGTGAATTAAATGAAGAGATTTTTGTGAGAAGCCTCGAGGTTATGAACAAAAAGGTGATGAGGAGAAGGTATACAAACTTTAAAAGGTTTTATATGGAGTTAAGCAAGCTCCACTAGCTTGGTATAGTCATAAAGAGTTATTTCATGAAAGAAGGTTTTGAGAAGTGCCACTATCAACATACTTTGTTAATCAATACTAAATAATGAGGTAAAATTATGATTGTGTCTCTATATTGATGATCTCATCCTTACTAGAAATGATAAGTCCATGATGGATGAGTTCATAAAATCTATGAAATTAGAGTTACTGGTCTTTGAGTGATGAGATACTTTCTTGGCATCAAAGTGAAACAAAAAATCGGTTGTATTTTTATTAACCAAATGAAGTATGCACTGGTACATCTAGATGTTAAGCGGTTTTATTTAACCATCTTAAGAGTTTTTGAAATGGTTTGACATGAATAATTCCAATCCAATCCAATCCAAAATCCAATTGTTCCTGGATTTAAGCTAGAGAAGAATGAGGATAGAACCAGAGTGGATGCCACTCACTACAAGCAAATCGTTAGAAGCCTCATGTATTTAACGACAACTCGACCAGTTTTGATGTTTTCAGTAAGCCTCACTAACAGGTATATGGAAAAACTTATTGAACTCCATTTGGCAGCGACAAAAAAGATCTTAAGGTATTTAAAATGAACAACTAAGCTTGGAATGTTCTACAAGGAGGAAATGAAAAGTAGATTATATATACAGATAGTGACTATGATGGGGATCTAGAGGACAAAAAAGTACTTCAAGTGCTGTGTTTCTACTAAGTTCAAGTGATGATGGTCCTCAAAGAAATAGCATGTAGTCACTCTTTCCACCACAAATGCATAATTTATTGCTACAACATCATGTTTATGTCAAACAGTATGGTTAAGGAGAATTCTTGAAAAGTTGGGTCATATTCACAGTGAATCCACAACCGTTTTTGTGACAATAGTTAGGCCATCAAGCTTTCTGTGAATCCATTACTACATGGACTTAGTAAGCATATTGATGTTTGTTTTCATTTTCTTCGTGAACTCACAAAGGATGGAACTGTCAAGATGAAGCACGCCACACCTAGGAACCAATTGTAGATGTGATGACTAAGCCACTGAAGTGGATGCATTTGTAAAGCTTCGAAGTTTGTTAGGTGTTTGTCCAGAGTTTGATATAAACTGATTGCTATTAGCATTCATTTAAATATTTTAATGCTTTTGAATTAATCAGCTAGGTTAAATTAGGTTGTTGCTGCATTTTAGAATAATTTTTATTGTCAAAGAAATGTTGTTTATTTTGAACTTTTCTCTAGGCATCTCCTACAATTCTAGGAGTTGTTGGGATGTGGGTTGTGTTGACCTATGGTTGATTAAAATCTTAAATTTTTTATTATAACAAACAAGTTAATCTTGTTTACTAACAAGTTGAGTTTAAATGGTTATAATTTTTCAAAGCATACCATGAAAGATACTAGTTACCAGCAGTTTTCTAGTTTTACTATCATCATAAATCAGACTCATGAAGGAGGACAAGATCGAAGTCACAATTCAAGAATTTAAGAGCTAAACTTTGGAGCAAGATCAATGATTTGATTTTCTTAGATAAAGTGTAAAGATACTAACACTTTGATATTTGGTAATGAATACTCAAGTTCAAAATCCTTCTATACATTAAAAACAATTTTAGGCATGAAAAATCATTCAAATATAAAAATGATATTTGAACTGTAAAAACATCTTTTATCTTGAAAAGTTAGTTAAAAATACTTTCCAAAAGATCATGCCTTTCAAAACCTTCGAATCGAAACAAACAGGGGCCAAAATGTAAAAAAACTGAAACTGCAGGGTAGTTGACCGACCAGAGGAGGTGGTTGACTGGCTAAAATAGGTGGTTGACCGCTAAAATAGAAAGTCAATCGGAAGTCTCCAACGATCCGAAATTTGACGGTTCTGACCTCTGATGTTTACTGTACAAACGGTTACATTGGTCATCTAAACAAAAGACGGTCAACCGAACGAGTCATTCAAACTCATAGATTTTTTTACGTTTTGAACTCTATAAGTACTTCTACTTCTTGCATTCATTACAACATTCTTCAAGAGTATCAAACTGAGATATTATTCGAGAGAATTCTTTCTGCTTTACTTTGCATTCAATTCATTTATTTCTTCGTATAAAATTTGTTTATTGATTCAAACTCTTTAATCATCATCCTCATCAAAGTTTTTCATCTCTCTTTTTCTACTTAACTTATTTCTATTACTCATAAAAGAGTGATATATTTTGAAGAAAATCTTAGAACTTACATTGCATATATTTATTCTACTTCTTCATATTGAAAACTTTGATTGGTTGAAACAAACTTGTAATTTATCATATTTATCAAAGTTTTTCATTTCTCTCTTGATACTTAATTTATTATAATCATTAATTAAAATAGAACATATTTTGAGAAGATTTTTAAACTTACATTGCATTTATTTCTTCTACATCTTCTCATTGAATTGATTGATTGAATCAAATAATTGAATCAAATTTCTAATTATCATATTCATCAAATTTTTTTATCTAACACTTGAACTATTATTTATTGTTATTTATTGAAGTGTTAGCATCTCTTAGTACTTAATTTATTTGTATCATTTATTAAGAGACAATTTTCATTGTAAAATTATTTACTCTAAACTTGTGAGTCATATTGAGGTCCCGTGAAAGCTCATTTGAATAAGGATCGGTGTTCTTTGTTGTAAATCATGTCGGTCATATTGAGGTCCCGTAAATTTTAATATTGTATAAGATCAGTGTTCCTTATTTGTAAGTTACCGAAAACGTGTAAAGTGTTGGATTACATCATAAGTCAATCAATATAGTGAAAATGCTTGATCATGTCGGAGAGCTTGGTCACAAATGACGTAGATCATTGCTTTGGATCGAACCTCCACAATTATATCATTTCTTCATCTCTTTCCTTTTACTTTTCACTTTCATATTTGCGCTTATTAGTTGAAATAATCTTTCCTTGTTTGAATTTAGATTAATTCTTCGAAAAAAAATTTAAAAATCAATTCATCCTCTCTTGATTAGTTATTCTTGGGCTATCAATTGGTTTTATAAAGAGGTGCTCATTTTCAATTTAAAGATTTAACAATCTTGAGTAATAGCTAATTTCAATCTTCATAATTTTGAAGGGCATTCTACAAATTGTCCCCCTTCTTTGATGGCACACATTATAACTATTGAAAGGCTAGGATGATGATTTACATTCAATGAATATATTATAATATTTAGGAAGTTATTGAATATAGTCCTCATGTACCTACCAAGATTATTAAAGTAGATCACAAACCCAATCAAACTATTTCAAAGCCTAGAGAGGAGTACGACGATCTTTAAATGCTAAAGTCAAAAATTTACTTTATTGCGCCTTGGATAGAAATAAAATTAATCGTATTAGCACATGCAATTTCACATATGATACTTGGCATGCATTAGAAATTACTCATGTCGGCAATATTAAAGTAAAGGAAACAAAGATGAATCTTTTGGTTAAATGATTTGAAAACTTCTTCATGAAACAAGATGAACCTATTGTTGACACGATTACTCTTTCAACGACTTTGTTAATGGCCTCAAAGGCTTTGATCATAAATTTACTAGCGGTGAGCTTGTAAATAAAATGCTTAGGTCACTATCAAAAGATTAGAGCTCATTAAGGATTTGATAGAGAATACCAAAGATATCAACTCATATCCATTGGAAGAACTTTATGGAGCTTTGATAACTTAAGAGTTCAACAACGTGGAAACTAAGGAGAAAACTAGGAAAACAAAGAAGAATCAAATGAGCCTTCTAAGCGCCAAATTTCTTTAAAATTGATGATTAAAGAAGGAACTACAAGTGAAAATATGAGTGACGAAGAAATCGATGATCTAGTTCTTCTTGTCAAAAAATGGAGAGTTTTGAAATAATCGAATATTCTAAAAGAAAGAAGAAAATGGTGGAGAAAAAAAGCAAGAAAGTCATTTGCTATGATTGTGACAAACTCGATCACAAGATAACTAAGTGCCCAAACAAGAAGATGAGTATCAAGAAAAAGACACTCCAAGCAACATGAGATAAAAGCGACGATGATGATCGCGATGAAAATGATAGTGAAGAAGAAGTTGCCAACATGTGATTCATAGCAAGCGATGATGAGGTAAATCCTATTGAAAAATGTTCATATAATGATTTATTTACCTCCTATGATGAAATTTTTGAAGAATTTGAAAAACTTGCCTTAAATTACTCCATTTTAAAAAAGAAACACTACTTGTTGAAAAATAAATTGAAGAAAATCTTAGAAACTCAAAGGGATCTCAAAAAGGAAAATGTTGATTATGATTCTTTGATTAAAGAAAGTTCTTCTTTAAAAGAAAAAGTTGAAGATCTAGCTAAGATTATTTACAAATTCGCTCAAGGTAAGAAAGACTTTGATTTAACGCTTGGTAATCAGAAGTGTGATTTTGACAAAAGAGGAGTTGAATAAAAACCATTCTTGAAACAAAAATCTTTCCATAATTTTTTTTTTCAAAGCATCAAACTCTTCTATTTCATACACTACATATAGCTTTTGAAATACAGATGGACATATTGCTTATAATTACTATCTAATAAAAAAGTAGCTACACTTTGAAAGTAAGAACAAGTGGATTCAAGAATCCACTAAAACTAAGTACCAAGGATCCAAACTTGTATGGGTATAAAAGATCAAAAATTAAATTATTTTTGTAGGTACCAAAGAATATAAAGAGCAAATGGTTCTTGGATAGTGGATTCTCAAAGCATATGACTGGACATAAAATGTTACAATCAAATTTTAAAAAGAAAGATGGAGGTTATGTGACATTTGAAGATAATGCAAAAGGAAAAATCATTGGAATTGAAAACATTGGTAATCATTCTTCTCCTTCAATTGAAAATATTTTATTAGTAGATAACATCAAACATAATTTGTTTAATATTGGTCAATTATGTGATAAAAATATCATATAAAATTCGATTATTCTAAATGTCTTATTGAGGATGCTACATCAAAAGAGGTGTGATGTTTATAGAAAGACGAAACAAATATGTTTATATTATTAATATCGAATTTTAAAGTGATGAAAAATGTTTATCAAGTTTAAAAAAGGATATTTGGTTGTGGCATAGGATATTAGGTCATGTTAGCGTGGATCTTCTCTAAAAAAAAATTTTAAATTTGTTGTCAAAGGTTTGCCAAATTTAAAACTTGAGAAAGATAAAATTTGTGATAGTTGTCAAATTGGAAAACAAGTGAAAAGCTTTTTTAAACCTAAAATATACTTTCAACTACAAAATCGCTACAACTTCTCTACATGGACCTTTTGAACCTTCTAAAACTGCTAGCTTGAATGAATTATGCATTCGTTATTGTCGATGACTTTACTAAATTTACTTAGATCATATTTTTAAATCTAAAAGAAGGAGCTTTAAATGTATTTAAACATTTTTGTAAAAATGTTCAAAATGAAAAATGATACTGTATTACAACTATTAGAAGTGATCACGGTGAAAAATTTGATAATATTGCTTTTGTAATGAAAATGGAAATAAACACCATTTCTAGGCTCCTAGAACTTCTCAACAGAATCGTGTAGTAGAAAGGAAAAATCGCACATTGCAAAAAAGGCTAGAACCGTGCTTAATGAAAATAGCTCGTCAAAACACTTTTAGGCCGAACCCGTTAATACCACTTGCACGTTGTTGATAGAGTTTTAGTTAGTCAAAAGAAACTAGAACTTCCTATCAACTTTGAAAAAAATAGAATTCCAAATATCGGTTATTTCAAAGTAAAAACTTGGGAAATTTTGATTCAAAATCCGATACTAAAATATTTCTAGGATATTCATCGACCAGCAAAGCTTATGGATTCTTTAATAAAAGAACTCTAGTTGTTGAAGAATTGATGTATATTACTTTGATGAAACTAATCCTCTTGATTGTGAGAAAGGTGTTGCTAATGATGTAGAACTGGAAATTCCTTTCGAACAAATGAAAATTCAAGATCAAAACAAGAAAGACCAAATAGATGAACACAAGAAAGAAACAAACATTCAACAAAGTGAAATAAGACCTTCTGAAGTACCAAATGATCCTACTCCACCAAAAGTATAGAGGTTTGTACCTTCTCATCCAAAAGAACTAATTGGTGATCCTCTAAAGGTTTAACTACTAGAGTTTCTACAAAAACATCATCTTAATATCAGTGCTTTCATCTCACAAATTGAACCAAAAAAAACTTCAAAGAAGATGAGTTTGATGAATTTTGGATTCTAGCTATATAAGAAGAATTAAATCAATTTGAAAGAAATCACGTATGGAATTTGGTTGATAGACTTAATAACCAAACCATTATTGGTACAAAATGGGTTTTTCGAAATAAACGAGATGAAAATGGTATTGTTGTACGTAACAAGGCTAGATTAGTGGCCCAAGGTTACAATNAATAATTGTGCGTAATAAGGCTAGATTAGTGTCCCAATGTTACAATCAAGAAGAAGACATCGATTTTGAGGAAACTTTTGCACCAATTGATAGATTAGAATCCATTCGCATACTTCTTGTATTTGCTTATCATAAAGAATTCACTATTTATCAAATGGATGTCAAAAGTACATTCTAAATGGCTATATTCAAGAGGAAGTTTATGTAGAGAAACCCTCCAATTTTAAAGATCACAAGTATTCAGATTATATTTTTAAACCTAGAAAGTTCTTTATGGTTTAAAAAAAAAACTCATAGAGATTGGTATGAAAGATTGAGCAAATTTCTAATTTCAAAAAACTTTTTCAATATGGAAAGCAGATACTACCCTCTTTATCAAAATAAAAAAGAATGATATGATTATCGTTCAATTTCACATTAACGATATTATTTTTGGTGCAACTAATATCTCACTAATATCTCTCTATGTGAAGAATCTTCTAACTGTATGAGCAATGAGTTCAAAATGAGCATGATGGGAGAACTCAAATTCTTTCTTGGACTTCAAATTAGGCAAACTAATGATGGGATATTCATTAGTCAATATAAGTATATATTGGACATGATCAAGAGGTTTGAAATGGAAGCTTGAATCTGTTGAACACTACGATGAGCACATCCATAAAATTGGATAAAGATGATAAAGGTATTTCCATTGACGTAACTAAATATTGAGATATGATTGGACCCCCTTCTTTACTTAACCGCAAGTAGAATCGATATGATATTTAATGTGTGTTTATATGCTAGATCTCAATCAAATATTAAAGAATCACACCTTAGTTCTATAAAAAGAATCTTAAATATTTTAATGGCACTAGAACCTTAGGCCTTTGGTATCCAGATGGCACATACATTGACTTAGTTATTCGGATGCCGATTGGATCGGTTGCACCTTGATCGCAAAAGCACTAGTAGAACATGTCATTTTCTAGGCTTTGCACTTGTGTCATGGTTTAGTAAGAAATAGAACTCCTTTATATTATCTACTATCAAAGCCGAATATATCTCGATTGCTAGTTGTTGTGTACAAACATTATGCATGAAACAAACTCTTAGTGATTATCACTTATCATTTAATCATATACCAAGCATGTGTGACAACAATAGTGCCATAAATTTATCAAAAAGTCTCAATTTGCACTCTCGAACCAAGTACATTGAGATTATGCATCACTTGCTAAGAGATCATGCACAAAAAGGAGATATTGTATTGGAATTTATAAATACAGAAAATCAATTGGCTGACATTTTCACTAAACCTGTAGCGCTTGATCGTTTCTCACATATTCGAAAAGTTTGGGCGCTATTGATGAGTTCAAAATACATGGCTAAATTAAATTCATATTATCTATTCTTACTTGATTTTCTTACTATTTACTATATATTTAGTTTAGATTGGTGTTAAATATATATATATATATATATATATATATTTGGTCGACCGAACTATCTGAATTTCCAATTTTTAAACCCTTCAAACCCTCATTTTTCACTCATTTCTTTCACTTCTCCTTTTCTTGTCTATTGATCTAACCTCTTTGTATCTTTACTTCCCGTAAAATCGTGCTTTGACTTGCCTATGTATGCGATATCCTCTATTTTGAACATTTTGATTAGGCTTCATGTGTTAACTTAAAAGGAAATCTTCCGTGTTTTCTATGGTTGTGTTTTGATCTTAAATGCTATATCTTTTTGCTTATGACAAAACAGGAAAAATATATGAGATGATATGTTTTATGAGAATGTGATGATAGATGGATGTGATTAATGCTTGTCTTGATAAACATATATTTTAAAGTGAATGATTGTTGGTTTGTAAATGATAGGGGAAATATATAAATTACATGTAAAATATAAAATTGTATTCCTAATCAATTATTTAATATTACTCTGCAAATTATCTTATTTGTCATAATCAAAAAGGAAAAAATTGTAAGATATGGTTCATTAAAACCTTAAAGTCTTGATTACAACAAAAGATTTAATCTTTTTTGCTAACAAGTTGTATTTAAGTGATTATAGTTTTTTCAAAGCATATTATGAAAGATTGATCGATGGTTATCAAAAGATCAAAAGCTATCATCACAATTCGGACTCATGAAGGAGGCAAGATTGAAGTCACACATTCAATAACTTAACAGCTCAACTTCGGAGCAAGATCAAGGACTTGAATTTCTTAGATAAAGTGTAACGGTACTAACAATTAGATATTTGCTAATGAATGTTTAAGCTCAAAATTTTTCTATGCATTAAAAATAATTTTGTTCATTAAAAGTCATTGAAATGTAAAAACGACTTTTAAAAATGATATTTGAACTTTAAAAACATCTTTTATCTTGAAAAGTTAGTTAAAATATACTTTCCAATATACCATACCTTTCAAAACCTTTGAATCGGAACAAATGTGGCCAAAATGTAAAAATATCGAAACTGATGGGGATCAGAAGTCTCCAACGGTCCAAAATTTGATTGTTCTAATATCTGATTTTTACTGTACAAGTCATCCAGACGAAAGTCATTCGAACTCACAGTTTTTTTGATGTTTTGGGCTCTATAAATACTTCTACTTCTTGCATCATTGCAACATTCTTCAAGAGCATCAAAATGAGATATTATTTGAGAGAATTCTTTCAGCTTTCCTTTGCATTTAGTTAATTTATTTCTTCATATAATTTTTTTTGAATGGGTTCAAACTCTTTAATCATCATCCTCATCAAGGTTTTTTCATCTCTATTTTTCTACGTAACTTATTTCTATTACTTATAAAAGAGATATATTTTGAAGATCTTTGAACTTACGTTGCATATATTTTTCCACTTCTTCTTATTGAAAACTTTTATTGATTGAAACAAACTAGTAATTTATCATATTCATCAAAATTTCTCATTTCTCTCTTAGTACTTAATTTATAATAATCATTAATTAAAAGATAGACATATTTTAAGACGATTTTTGAACTTATATTGCATTTATTTCTTCTACATCTTCTCATTGAAAAACTTTAATTAATTGAATCAAATTTCTAATTATCATATTCATTAAAGTTTTTCATCTAACACTTGAACTATCATTTATCATTATTCATCGAAATATTAGTATCTCTTAATACTTAATTCATTTGTATCATTTATTAAGAGAGAGTTTTCATTGTAAAATTATTTACTCTAAACTTGTGGGTCGTATTGAGTTCCCGTAAAAGCTCAATAGTATAAGGATCGGTGCTCCTTATTGTAAGTCATCGTGTGTGTCATATTGAGGTCTCGTGAAACTCAATATCGTATAAGGATCGATGCTCCTTGTTTGTAAGACACCGAAAGCGTTGTAAAAGGTTGGATTGCACCATAAGTCAATTAATATAGTGAAAATGTGTCGGAGAGCTTGGTAATGGAGAATGTAGATTATTGATTTGGATAGAATATCCACAATTATATCGTTTACACCATATCTTCTCTTTTATTTATTGTTTTCATATTTGCTCTTATTAGTTAAATTAATCTATTTAATATTTTCTTGATTGAATTTATATTAGTTTTTCGAAAAAAGTTTTAAAAGTCAATTCACTCCCCTCTTGATTAGTTATTTTTGGGTTATCATGTTATTTATTTCTTTTATCTTCTAGTGCTTTGTAAAGGCTATATAATCCAACCTATTTTACTGAACTAGTAAGGCAATTTTTTTCTCCAATATTTAGTTCTCAACACCAACTCTAACGCCATCTTATTTGGCCGAAAATGCCATCAAAAACCATTGGGTTGTTGTCGCATGGTAGTGTAATGTAGTTCTGATGCGATGACAAGATTTGGGTGGTACGACAGTGGTGGAGCATGTGGGGGTAAGGTGAGGGAGATGAAAAGTTTTGTGTGGTTAGTTAATTGGGTAATAATCTATGATCAGTCAATTTGATAATTGGTGAGTGATATATATAAAAATGTGTAATTTGTGATTAAATTTATAATTATGACCAACATTTTGTGTTTTTGTAACTCTGATGTTATGTAATTTGTGACTAGTGCGCAATTGAGTTCATAAATTGTATGTTATTGTTACGTTAAACTATTTAATTAATAAACGGGTCACAAATTTTATTAGACGATCATATTAGAAAGAATTACACAAGTTTCTTAAATTTGAAAGTGTATCTTGAAACTATGGTAATTTTGCATTTTCCCCTTTAAGAACACATATACATACATAGGTTTACCAATTGAGTTAGGCCCTAATCCTAAAAAAAATTTCTTTCGAGTTGTGAAATACCATTAGAGTAGTGTTTACTGTTGTAGCTCACTTTAATCGGAAAGGAAAAACTTGTTGTACATAAAATTTTACCTATTTTTTTACATAATTGACACATGGCCGCCTCCTATTGAGGGCCGAACAACTTGATGCTATAACAATAGTTTTGCGTGGGGAACTTGAAGAGAAAATTTATACGAGTCAAAACGATAAAAAAAAGTCTCATCATGTATGTTTGCTTAAAAATTTGTGTATGGTCTAAAGAAATTACCTAAGACATTGTAATAAAAGATTTAATTCTTTTATGTTATTTTAAGTTTTAAAACAAGTGACTTTGACCACTGTCTATGCTTCAAAATCAAAACTTCCTACATATTCTTATATATCTATTGTTTTATGTTGATGACAGTTACTTATAATTTGAAGTGATAATACAATTAGTGATGTTGAATCTACTTTGAATTCTAAATTTGACATGAAAGATCTTGGTAATGTCAAAAAATTCTTGCGCATGGGCATAGTAAGAGATAGTACTAAATCTATATTGGTATTGAAACAACATCTATATATTATTAAATACTTGAGAAGTTTTCATTGCTAGATGCTAAAGTTGTTCATTTCCAAACCATTTTGTACTAAGGTAAAAAGTAGTGTCCTAAACTGAAGTTGATATTAGATATATGGACAAGGTTCCATATTCAAATGTGATAGGCTCGGTGACGTATACAAAGGTGTGTACAAGATCTATACTGCATATTCAGTTCACATATTGAGTGGATATGTCTAATCCAGGAGTACAAAATTGGGAAGCATTGAAACGGATTTTGAGATATTTGAAGGGTATTGCAAACATTGATTTCATTTTAGACATTAGAGTGAGGGAATTAAATTGAAAGGAGATGTAAATGTCGAGTTAATTTCCTAAATAGTCACTAAACTTTGTCAAAAGTTTTCAAAAGGTCACCGAACTTCAAAACTTCCCTAAATAGTCACTAAACTTTGCCAAAAGTTTTCAAAAGGTCACCGAACTTCAAAACTTCCCTAAATAGTCACTAAACTTTGTAAAAAGTTCATAGGGACTGAACTTCAAAACTTCCCTAAATAGTCACTGAACTTTGCCAAAAATTCTTATGAGGCCACCGAACTTTGGCAAACTGAATAGTTTTGAACTTCCCTAAATAGTCACTGAATAGTTTTCCCTAAATAGTTTTGAACTTTGGCAAAGTGACAATTCTCATAGGGGGTCACTGAACTTCAAAATTTCCCTAAATATGAAATTCAATGGTTAAGTGATCCCCCAAGAACTTTTTGTAAAGCTGAGTGACCATTTAGGGAAGTTTTGGCAAAGTTCAGTGACTATTTAGGGAAGTTTTAAATTTCAGCGACCCTTAGGAACTTTTTGCAAAGTTCAATAACTATTTAGGGAAGTTCTGAAGTTTGGTGACCTCTTGAGAACTTTTGGCAAAGTTCAGTGACTATTTAAAGAATTAACCTTGTAAATGCCATTTATGCTAGTTACAAAGATAATAGAGAATCTGCAACATCATATGTTTT
>CAIGRQ010139637.1:0-11388 GCA_903798375.1 Fraxinus sp. D2006-0159
GACTCAAAGGTCCATTATTACTTGTTACGATATCGTACATTTGCAATAGAAAAAACGCAACATTACTTTTTGCGGATTTTTCAAAATCATTCTTCATATCCTTGATTTTGTGAATTTGTTACCATGTCGATCTTCGTACGCAAATTTCTTGACCTCGAGTTTTTGTGTCATTTGACTTTTTGCAAAAATTGCTATATACACTTTAAATCAATTTGTTAGATAGAAACACAATTTGTTTGTGATAATCAAAACGAAATGTCAACTATAGGTCAACAAATGAGAGTACTGGCTTGAGTTTACTTGTTACATGGCTCTTACGTGGTTGATTTTTGGAACCTTGTTGTATGAGGCGTAACAATCATAACTTTCTATAACAGGAGTTAAATGCATAAGAAGTGTTTGATTTCTACGTCCCTTTCTTTATCAAGCGATGGCTCTAATAGTTAACATATTCTTAGTTTGATGTTGAACATTTAATATATATCTTCTTTTTTATTGTTAAGTCTTTTTGTTTAGTAGATTTTTCGATAGAAGTTATTGAAATGTATGATTCATAATATGATAAAAGTTGTTGGTTCAAAAAATTTGTTATTGAAAGTAATTTTTGATAATTTTTGAAAAAAAATGATTTTAAGTAATGAGGGCAAAATATGAGCTTAATACACACGCGCGCGTATATACAAGGGCAAAAAGAGAAAATGAGGAGAGGGGAGGGGATTCTTGAACTTCTTCTAAGCCCCTATTTGTCTACCTTTTATCAAACATTGTTAGTTACAGTAAATAATCTCCATCACACATTCATTCAATAAAATATTCGATACGCAAATCAATAAAATTACTTTAAATTTCAACCACACATTCTCCAAAAAATATTATTCATTATATCATTCTTCTCCCAATAATGGGAGACAAACACACCCTAAGTTACGATTCTTGTGTGTACTTTTTTAAGATGATTTTTTTTAACGTAGAAATCCGCAGTCGCTACTTTTGAGTGCGCACCGGGTAAATCTCGCTCCATGTGCAGTAGCCCGCAAACCACACAAGAAAGATAAATCACACTAGGCAAGTCCGGTGCGACAGACACTAAGAAAGTGTTGACAGGGAATTCGAATTCGTGATCTTCGATTTCCTTAAGATGATTTTTGTGTTGTATTGGAACGATTAAATTACTTAAAAATAATGTTTGAAATTTGTGCAAATACTTACAAAGTTTTGCACATAATAACGACTTGAAAGAGAAAAATTATAATGACTGATTTTTTTTTTTTTCTTTTCATATTTTTTCTTTTATTTATTTCTATGTCTCTTTTTTTTGTGTCATCATTATGTATACATTAACACTATCATGTGCATATAGTATTATTTTAATTTTAATGAAATGAGGCAATTCACTACATTCATGTTTTGCTCATAATTAAATCATTAAAAGTTGATAGATAAATTATCTTGTTAAAAAGTTAATCAAAATTATGAGTTTCATAAGGACGTGTTCGGTAGAAATTAAAATTGAAAAATTAGCTATTATTGTTGATTTTTATTAGACGAGTGGGACCTAATTCGATCATATTTTCAATTTTAATTGAATTTTAAGCACGATCGAACACGCTCTAAATACGAGAATGAGTTTAGAAAAAATAAAATTTTAAAAATTGGGGCCAAACACATAAAAGTTTTTTTTTTAAAAATGTAATTTTTAATTATTTAGAAATGTATATATATATATATATATATAAAGGTCCCGTTTGGTACGGATTAAAATTCAATTAAAATTGAAAATATGGTCGTTATTGGCTCCCACTCATTTAATAAAAGTTAACAATAATGACTAATTTTTCAATTTTAATCCGATTTTAATCCCTATCACACGAGCCCAAAGTATTTATTGCTCGTGGTCCTGTTACAAGCTTAGACAAACATGGTGTTAAAGGAAATTCGTCTTGCCTTAAGTTCAACGCCAGGCAAACCAAAGAAAGGAACTCAAAATCTGTATATTGAGATAAGAATACTGAAATAATCAATAAAGAGAGCCGTACGATCTAGGGTTTCTACGAGATGCCGAAAAACAAGGGTAAGGGAGGGAAGAATCGGAAGAGGGGAAAGAACGAGGCGGATGACGAGAAGCGTGAACTCGTATTCAAAGAGGATGGCCAGGAGTACGCACAGGTGCTTCGTATGCTCGGAAATGGCCGCTGCGAAGCCACGTGTATAGACGGCACGAAGCGTCTCTGCCATATCCGTGGAAAGATGCATAAAAAAGTCTGGATCGCTGCTGGAGATATCATCCTCGTCGGACTGCGTGATTACCAAGTATTAACTTTCCTTTTTTATCCTTTCGAGATTTTTGGTTTATTTCAGTTTTTTGAGTTCCTGTTGATTCGTTTTGTTTGTCCTGTCATAAAATTGGATTAAAATTGAAAAAATTGTTCACTGACTTTTATTAGTTAAGCTATATTTTTAATTTTAATTGGATTAAAATTGGTACCAAACAAGCTCATATGTATTAATTAACCAAAAATTATTGATTGTTAGAAGATATACACACAAAATAAACAAAATTATTGATTGTTAGAAGATATACACACAAAATAAACATATAATTTTTTTGTTTTTCTATTTATTATTTATTTATTGAGATTTTGGCTTATTTTCAGCTTTTGATTAATCATGTTTCTGTGAATTCATTTTTCCCCTAGTATGTGGATTAATTAAGGAATTTACTGATCGATAGATGACATTTTTTTGTGTGCTGTCAGATTTTTTCCATTTCAATGTCGCCTCTTGGTTCTATCCTTTTTTGCAGTGTAGAATGGTGGTTTTATATTTTTAAATCGAGCAGGTAGTAATGAATCAATATATATCAACTGGCAGGGGTTCATTCCAAACCCTCCACCTAGACATAGGTTGTCCTAAACTGAGTTTGGTAAAGAAAAGAAAAGAAAAAATGATTTTTTTTTGTGGTGATGTTTATCTTCTAAATATTCATATCTTCTTTGATGCTAATAGGATGATAAGGCTGATGTAATCCTCAAGTACATGCCAGATGAAGCAAGATTATTGAAGGCTTACGGTGAACTGCCGGAGAGCACGAGGCTAAATGAGGGTATTGCCGGTGGTCTTGATGAGGAGGATGATGGTGCCGGAGATGATTACATCGAATTCGAGGACGAGGACATTGACAAAATCTAGAGACTTTTTGAAACTTGGTACATTGCTTGTAGAAGTCTGGTGAGTTACATTGGTACATTCTAGCATTATTATATGACCATTTATATTGTACCAATGTGGATGAAATAATAGGAAACTACCTTTATGTCTCTTTATCCCCATGAAAAGAGGTTCTGTCTTCAATTTAGTGTTTCTGTATTAATTTCTTGCAAGATTTTGTTGCTTATCTTATTGCAATATTGCATCTTGCCCAGCTGACATTAGCTAGACATTAGCAGCTTCTTTCTCTTTTTAAATTTCATCTTAACTTAGATCATGTTCTGCAGAACTCTATATAATAAGCTTTAATAATTTCAACTCATCTATAAACAATTTATCATGTGTGTAACTGAATCTAAAATGAGCAGTTAAGAAATTAGTAGATCAATGATCATTTTGATAAAACTTCAATTTATTGTGTATGCATATGAATATAGGATGAGCAGTCAATAAACTGAAAAGCTCGATCTTGAGCGTTTATTGGTTAATCCCATTTGGATTCATCTGTTTTTTTATTTTTGTTTATTACATTAGATGGAAATAAGAAACATGTCAAGTAAATGGGTGAATATCACAGTACTTGTAAAGTGAAAAAGCAGGATGAGAATAAGAGCCATTGAGAATGGCATATGCCACAAGCTTGTTAGCAGCTTCTGTGGCATGGATTCCATCCCAGCTTACATAATTGTGTGGATCACTGCAAGCTGTGGCATTGAGTGTGTGACCATCGATCACTTTGCTGTTTCCACAGAAAACTTTAGGGTTGAAATTGTAGGCACCAGCTCCTTCTCCACAGCATGCTTTGGTTCCATATGTCATTCCTGCATAATGACCTAAGTATTAGGGACTTAGTAACCTAATATCATCTCTTTGGTCATGTATACACCCAGATTAGAAAGTGAAAAACTGTGAAGCAAGGATACATCTCCTAGGTGTGGAGTGTAATGCCCTACATGTATTGGACACAAGACATGTCATGTGGTATAATCTGATCTTTCATGTCCAGTATTACATACTAAACGTGTCTAAAAGTATTAAAGGATCATACCATGAGAAGTGGGGTGTTGGAATAGCTCCAGCATCACTGTGTGAATGTCAACATAGATAACTTTAGCTTTTGGGAGATCTTTTCTGGTCTTTTTCATAGCTTCTTTCAGCATACTGTTGTATTCTACAACAGCATTGTTGTAAGAAATCACGCACCCAAATGAGTCAACATCAGAAGCCCCATAAGGGAGCTCTACCAGAAATGCAGGGTAGCAACCTATTGGTGCAAGATTCAGAACCAAAAATGTTCTCCCTCCTAATGCATAAATCTCCTGAAAAATCCATCGGTGAATAACATTATAGACTGTTTAAAGAATGGTGAAAATGTTCGGGAAGTCAGCATTGGAGGTTCCCGATCGATTTTTCCCTTTATGTGAGCTGAAAACCTTAAATTTTTGTAGCATACTTTCTTTCAGGTGAAAGACCCTCACTCAAACTCGGTATGATTTGGTTAGGAACCCAAGAGCACGAGCAAAACATATAACTCAGACTTGGTGTAAATGAAATTTACGATTACCTTGATGGTGCTAGCAATTTGGGAAATCACTTGAGGCAGATACTGCTTCACTCCCGTTATACCAATGGATGCCAAGTTTCCAGTGAAGTCATTTTGGCCTATATAGAATGTGTAGAGGGATTTTCCGAAAATGTCTGGTGGAGGAAGGTTGGTTTTTCCTGCCAAACAAAATTTGTCAAATTACCAATTGATTTGAACATTCATCAAAAACACTAGAAAGTTTGTGTTTGTAACTTGCGAATGATCCATGTAATCGACCTTTATACTGCTCGTCCCAAGATATTGGTCTCTAAAAACTAGAAAAGTAAATGATTGGAATGAAGTGTCGTGAGTTCAATGAGAATGAATAAGAGGCTCGTGAAATTGACGTGAAAGGTATCGGTAACTATATTTCTACTAGCGGACTCTTGAATAAAAAAGATGGCTTGAGTAGAGAAAAACAAAGCCTAATCAAAATCTCGAGTGTTCGGGTTTCTGGTCTTTTCATTTTTTCCACCACCCTTTTTGGGTGAGTTCAAAATTCGAAACTCAAAATAAGAATCAGTGCAAATTTGTATACCTGAATGGTGAAACTCATCGACTTTGACTTTAAAATGCTTCATTTGGTTAGGCTGGATGGCCAATGAAAATGGGCTAACCCCAGTAACAAATAAGGACGTGTTTGGCAGGAGCACTGTGGATGCCAATGTTGCAAAATTTGCCCCATGTCTGTAATCCGATCCAATTGATTGCAGATATGGGCTCACAAATGGCTGCCCCAGACCTTGAGCTGCACTCACACATGTAAATATTAGTCCATTGGCATCATTGACATATTTGATAATTCATATGGAATGGGAACGCGATTTGAGAAGATTTAATAAGAGAAACTTGTAAATATTAGTGCATTAAGGACGTGTTTGGTGTGCTCATTGGATATGATTAAAAATAATTAAAGAAAAGAAATAAACGGCGAAATTTATCAGCTGTCATGTAACATGCTGAATGTACCACAAAAATATAGCATTGCACAAAAATAAAAGAGCAATGCAAGTTAGAAATGATTAGATATGAGAAATAAATGACAAATTTAATGTGTATGGTCTAATCCTGAAGTTTTAAGAAATTTTGCTAATCCATTAATATAGAAAACAAATCTTACAAGAATCGGATTATATTCATTCTTCGACTAGAAGAAGTTCAGAACATATCCGAATTTGATCTCTGGTTCAACATCATTTAATCCTTGGACCATTTTTTTTTAGAGTTTGTGCGGATTTTTAGAACAATAATAAAACTGCCTCAAATTTCATTTTTTAAGATTTCTGAAAGTCCTTTGGGGGTGGGGGTGGGGGTGGGCCATTGCAAGAATAGTGTAAGAGTGAAATATTGGGGTGATGAATTATTGATAGGTTAAAAAGATTCTCAAAATGGGTAGAGTATGGATGAGTGTGGACAAAAAATTGTACACTGGAAACCCATTTTCAGCTAAATATTTTGTCTTTATAACACAGACTGTCAGTATCAGTTAACCACCAAACCTACATATAGCACTTCCTTTGGGTGGTAGTGGTGGTCACAGAACAACTTGAGTTGTTGTAATCGAGGCATGTTTAGTACATTGTATTTTATTGATTGGGTAATTGACACAAAACGTCCATAACTTTGATATGTATTGTGAAAATCGTCCACATCTTTCATTTTTTGACATTTATGCCCTTATCTTCCACATTTCGTGCGCCGAAAACCCTTTTCACCATGTTTTGACCATTTTACCCTCCATTCAATTGAAACAAAAAGAAGATAAAAGAAAAACAATTGAACAAATTGTAACTATTGGCCCAAACTTTTTAAGAAGTGCAAATAACCCACCAAACTTCACCTTCTTCCCAAAAGGTTAATTTCACAAACGGTCACAAACTTCACCTTCTTCCCATCAAATTAATTTGCTACAAAACTATCCCTAATTCCATAAATGAAACACTTTCCAGCACTAAACACAACCGCCACTTTGGAGCCACGATTCACCACTTTTCGGCAGCCAAAACCATCGGATCCAACCACCATCAGCCTTGCCTCATTCCCCTCTACAATCTCCAACCTACCACCAGCCACAAATCAATAGGAAGAAGCACAAAATTCAGCCCCAAAAACAAATGTCACACACCCCTTTCTGCCGGAAAATCCATCTCCGGCGATGCCCATGGTCGCAACAGACGATAGCCCTCATCCAGGAAATCAATATCATGTCCTAACATCAACCAATAATGCACCAATTCATTCTGATATGAATCAATTAAATCTGGTGGCCGCGATTTTGTAATGGCGATTTGTGGTGGAGGCAGTGGCGGTTGGGGTGGGTTTGGATAGTTTTTTGTGTGGTGGTAGTGATGGTGTTTATGTGGTGGTAGTGGTGTTGCAGTGGAGGTGGAGGTGGCGACGGGAGTGGGTTTTGGTTTGTTTTTTTGTGTGGTGGAGGTTATGGTGTTTGGGGCAGGTGATGGTGTTTGGTGTGATGGAGGTGGCGGTAGCAGTGGGTATTGGTTGATTTTTTGTGCGGTGGTGGTGCGGTGGAGGCGACGACGGCGACAGTTGGTTTGAAGGTAAAATTGTGCTTGGGAATGGTTTTTTGAACATGAATTTCGATCGATTTTTGACGTGTTTTGGTTGCTTTTTTGTATAGAATTGAATAGGGGATGAAGAGGTGTTGGTGGTGTAAAAATCCGGTGGTCTTTTTGGCGGTATGATGGTTGAACTTGGCAATTTTCGGTGGGAACGAGTTTTGGAAAGAAGGTGAAGTTTGGTGGGTTATTTGCACTTTTTAAAATGTTTAAGCCCATATTTCAATTTGTTCAATTGTTTTTCTTTTCTTTTCTTTTGTTTCAATTGAATGGAGGGTAAAATCATCAAAACATGGTGAAAAGGACTTTCGGCGCACGAAATGTGGAAGGTAAAGGCATAAATGCCAAGAAATGAAGGGTAGGNTTATTTGCACTTTTTAAAAATTTTGGGCCTATAGTTGCAATTTGTTGGATTATTTTTAATTTCTTTTCTTTAGGGTTTAGTTGAATGAGGGGTAAAATCGTCAAAAAGAATGAAAAGGACGTCCGGTGCACGAAAACGTTAGAGGTAAGGGCATAAATGCCAAGAAATGAAAGGTAGGGACGATTTCCACAATACATGTCAAAGGTAGGGACGTTTTGTGTCTATTACCCTTTATTGATTCTTTAAGATAAGCGGTAATGAAAAGCATTTTCGAGTTTTCTAACTAGAACAAACACAAATTCTTAAATTTTTGAGTTTTTACTCATAATTCATCAACTCCTGTCTCGACGCTTAGATGTAGCAACTTAGATGGCAACCCGAGTACCATCAACAGCCCTTGGTGGTTCTATCGAACCTCCATATCCCACGAGTGATTCAAAAGTTGAATTTATACACAAGTATGAATCATAAATCACAATTTAACATGAATCTACTCGATATTAAAACATACTCAAATTCTTAAATCTTAGTTTCTACCCATAACTCATCAACTTCCATCTTGAATGAATTGAGTCAGATTTACACGACAAGAAATCCATCATAATCACATCTTTTAACACGAAAACTTAAAAGAAAATTGTTTGGGAGAATTACCTAAGAAATCAATGATGACTCTTCCATCAGTTGCTCTTCCAGAAGGCATTTTGAAGTAGGTCATGCCATAGGGAAGCCTCTCTGCAGGAAAAGCAGACCAAAAGCCTCCAGTATCAGTATTTGAGTCTCCAAAGTTGAAAATAGCTTCAAAAGGACATTTTTTTGCATCACTCATAGGCAATAAAAGTGCCATTAACACAATGCAAATCATCAAACATGGCTTTGATGGTATGCAGAATTTACTCATTCTTCACTGTTTTTAGGCTGCTTGAATTGCACTATTGCAGTAAGCTCAAAGAGAGTTTATGTTTTCTGTAGGTCGTGTTTGGACTTATATAGCAGAAGTGATCCAAGATTATTTTTCTGAGTGACGACAAGTGTCTGATCAATCTCGTAATATGAGACACGTCAACAACCAAACTCAGAGTTAAATAGATTTCTGAAGATTAATGGATTCTCTGAGGACTTGAATATAATTTTTATTTAACAATTTTTTTTTATAGATTTTAATGGATTTGTTGGATTGTAAAGTATTTTTTTACTATTACGATAAATCTTCTCCAGAGAAATCTGAAAATAAAAATTCAAACTTTTTAATTAGAAAATAAAATTCATTTAGCCCTGTTTGGTGCACATTTTTCCTCCCAAAATGCATTTTTATATCACATCAAGTGAGCCACCTTGTATAACAAGTGGTGTTACTTTGTGATATTTGTGGCAATTTTTTCATTTTTACCCTTGTTTTGTTCTTTTGCTCATTTGACAACTGTTGATTGGAAAAGGACAATTGTAAAAATGTAAAATCGAAAGACTAAAATTTGTGCAATTAGTAGTCAAATTTGTGTTAAATGAAATGGTGTCATTTTGTTTGCAACGGTCGATTTTCTTCTAAAAATGAGGACAAAATGTGCACCAAACAGGAGCTTAAAATAAAATTAAAAATAAAATCTATAAAATCGAGCGAGTATATTACCAAATTAAAAATTAGTTCAATTTGAAAAACTGAACAAAATGACAATATACCAAATCTAGAAAATAAATACCAAGAAATTAAAAATCTATGTTCAATTTGAAAATAAATTCATTTTCATTAATTTGTTGAAAATTACATATAAAATATGCACCAAATATTTTATGATTAAAGATATGCTTAGTTGGTGAATAGAGTTTCAAAAATATAATGGATCAATTCCTTTTTCATACTAGACAGGTAGGATAAAAACTCGATTTCAAATTTCAACATGGACGAGAACTCAATTCTTCTCTCCCACTTTGAATTTCAGATCGATAATTTAAAATGAGATATTTTGTTACTATTTATTTTTTATTTTTAAATTTCTTATTAAATTTAATTAATTTCTTATTTTCCATCACATCAATAATTTTTCCTTCATTTTCAACCACACATTCTCCATTAATATACTATTCCAAAATACATTCTTCTAAAATAATGTGGTTCAAACACACATTATGTTCATCAAAGTTGCAAAAAATAAAAATAAATAAATAAATAAAAAATCATACCTAGTGGATGGAGAATTAGAGGGTGGATGCAAAACCCTCTAAGCACAAGGCTACTTGTGTGGTCATCTAAGATTCTGTGTTATGACAAATGTCAACCAAAATCATGAAAATAATATAAACAGATCGGACAATAAAATTGAAAATAAATTTTGTAGTAGGAAAAAAATGAGGAAAATAGAGTGAGCAATGTAATTTGCAAAAATTGATCCAAAAATCAAGAAAATTATAAACAATTGAATGGTTAAAAAACAAAATTGAGATGGATGATGAATGTGGTGTAAACATGAGTGAGCAACTGATAACAAAAGATAAATATTATTTAATTTTGAGTGAGAATGCGATTAAATGTAAATGTTAGTGATTACTCATTTAATTAGTTTTCAAATTTTTACACTATTAATTGCCACTATAATTTTCATCCGTCACGTAACAGTTTTTTGTCACTTGGGCATATGGAGTTTAGATAGATGGTGAATGTGTAACATTATATAAAAGTGAGAGAGCAATTATAGTTAAAAAAGGTAAGGGTGTGTTTGATCCACATTATTTTGGAAGAATGCATTCTGAAATAGTAGATTGATGAAGAATGTTTGGTGAAAAAGAAGGAAAAATTATTAATGTGATGAAAAATATTATTTTATTGAAGAATGTGTGGTTGAAAATCAGTAAAAGAATAAGAATGAAAAGTTTAATGTGTACCAAACAGGATGACAACATTAAATAGGAATAATGGGCTCAACCCAAGTTGGTGGTGTAAATTTTGATAGAAAAATTGTAAAGGAATTATTAATATGTATACTTTAATCAAATCATTTTCTCATAAAAATCCCTAGATCCATACTCCATATTGAAATTTGAAAAATTAACATAAACATAAAACATACCGTTATCAATGGTAATCTGAATCCTTGCCTGAATGGATCACGATCTTTCAATTTGATTTGTGAACTTTACTTCAATTTTGATCTTTATTGATGGGGATGTAGAGATTCTTGAAAAACACACTTAAATGGGGACTATAACACATATATTCATAAGATAATGATCATTCATTATCTTTCATTTGTTTCAAATCGGCCCCTCAACAATCTAAAACAAACTTTCGATCTCTACACTTTAATTACATGAAATCTAATACCCATTAGTCAAAATTTATCTTTAATGGATCGCTTTAATTGACTAATATACTTTAAATAATAGCACCACACATTTTAATATGTGACCCCAAATATGTTAGAATTTTTCAACAATCTCCACTGGGCCATACGTGTAACCTTTCAAATGTGCACAACCTTATAAGCTCAAAATTTTGCTATTATTATTATTATGGGTATTACAACAATCTCATCCATCAGTCATATTGATATACGATCAAAGTGATTTTCGTCACATTTAACGTGACTAAATCCATCAATAGTCACGTACACCATACAACCAAATGATATAGATTAATAATGGGAGTGTAGCATGGAAAT
>CAIGRQ010139721.1:0-12519 GCA_903798375.1 Fraxinus sp. D2006-0159
ATCAACGGCCGCCTGTGCTGACTTAGAATCCTGGATTCGCCTTTGATAACAAGGACGTGTCATTGTAAATAACAAATCTCTCTCCTTCCGTATCGTCAACACTAGAGGTGTGACAAACCTTGATTTCTCTATCCACACTTTTATGTCCATTGATATTCTACACCCTTTCAAGTTAACATTGTCATTCGGCTTTCTATCTTGGAGAAACCCTCGATGAACATCCTGCAGTGACCTACTAATCCAAAGAATCTACGAACAACACCACCACTAAACGATCTGGCCAAATGGTCACTGCATATACTTTTGCCGGGTCTACTTCATTCCTTGTGTGGTAACTACATTATTGAGAAAACATGCATAGTCTTTTAGAGAATATGGGTCATGGGTCGTCCATGTGAGGTGACCCGACCCATAAGACATTAAAAGGGTTGGATGAAGTGGTTTCAACTTGAAATTCAAACCTACAACTCTGTATAAACATATTTATCTCCCATATAACCACCAATGGTTATTGAATAGAAAAAGAGGGAAAAAATGGCAAGATAATTGTGAAATTCGTATGTGAAAATATACCAAATTTGGAAAGGCCATAAAATCACTATTTTCGCATAAATATGCATATTTCGAAGTTTGGAACGCAAGATGATTCAACCAATGAAAAGATCTTGGAACGCATCATTTCAAATAAGAATTCTTGACCCGTAATTTATGATTATGCATGCTGCAAATTTCTACATTGGTATTAGAGGTTGAATTCCTTACTATAATGCATGCTTAAATATGCAATTACATGATTCGATTAAGTTATGAATCTTGTAGTTAAAGTTTTGAAATCACATGTGGTCTTTAATGACATCTTTTGATACGCACGAGTAAAATTCATGAGATTTTGGAATTATGTATATAAAATGATTTAGAATTCACTTGAAAATTTTCATCAATTTTCGTTATTGCATTTGGGAGAAAATTGAAACCTAGTCAATTTTGCAGAGATTTTAAAAATGTACTGTATTTTATTCGTTGATTTTCATGTAGTAATATTAGTTGGTTAGAAATGTATTTAAATGAGCTTTCCAACCGTATAAATAAGTTAACTTTTGGATTTCAAATGAAGAAGTTAGGACATCCTGAAATTTGGATAAAAATCTTATTTTTTGCATGAAAAATAATAATACCCGAAATTTTATCTCATGATAACTTCATCTACACTATGTTTCATGCATCCCATTTGGTATGGTTGGATAGATCTTCTCAAGATATTTCCAACAATATAAAGATCGTTAATTTTGTCCTTGTAATCAAGAAGTTATGGTCTCTTGAAATTTGGTCGAAAATCTTGAAATTTTGTATGATTTTTTTGCCATTACCACTCTCGAACAGATTTGTTGATGTCCCAAATGCAGTCTTCAGCATTGATTTTATAAAATTTGATCACACAGATGAACTCAGAACGTTGAAGTTAGTTAGGATGACCAATCGAAAAAAAAAAATTCGCCAGAGTGGCAACACTAACACGCTATGCATTTTTTTGTTAATTTAAAAAAACAATTACAGATTGGTCCTGTACCTGAGAAAACGTGCGGGACTCAATTTTAATTCTAAAAATTACATATTGGTCCTTGAGTTATTCTTAATTTTTAGATAGTTAAAAATATTTTTTTTTTGTTATTTAATGCTTAAAATAAGTTTGTAAAAAGTATTAAAATATTTTTTAACTTGTTTAAATTCTGATTTTTTTTTTTATTAAATCAAGACTATTTATTAAGGACCTGTCTGGGCATTATTAAAACCAAAATTTGGATAGTTGGACGCCATTTTTACACAGACAGGTTTGAAGTTTTGGTTACATCAACCGGGGCCACATAACTTGCGTGTGTTGTCTTAGATTTATATCAATTTTGCACATTGACCGTTTTAACCCTCATGAATATGATTTGAATTTGTTCTCATTTGTCCTATATGAGGTGTGCATTAGTGAGGGCAAAATTGGGAAGTAGGATGTAAATGCTACTGCATTTGTCTGAATATTTATCAGCTAGTTTTCAATAAAAAATTATCTTAATGCCAAACCAACAGTCCAAATTCTAGTTTTCGTCACGCCCAAACACGGGCTAAGTGGTATTTGGCTAGTGGGAGTTAATTTTTTAAGTGCTCTCATTTTTTTTAAAAATGAAAAGTACTCCAAAAGTATTTAAAAGACCAATTTTATATACGTTCATAAATTGTATTGTCTTTGATTATGTTATGTAATCCATTGTGACTTGTTTTTAATTTTTGTGCTTAATTAATTATGGTGGATCGATGCATACTTATAGCATCCTTCTAGGGATGGCTAGAAAATCAAGGGTTATGGAATTGGGTTATGGAATATGTTGAAAAGTTACTTGTTTATAGAAGTTAATAAATGGACCAGAAACATAACCTAATGGAATACGTGAATACTTTGGGAAATTTTTCGTGAGAATTTGTATTATGAAACTTAAATGATCTGAGTTTTATTCTTCGATTATAATTGGACTACTTTATGAAAGAATTAATTTGTGATATCATGATATATATCATAAGTGGATAAACGTGCATATTTATACTTTTAATGCACATAATGGAATTACCTTATTTAATTATATGATATCTATTAAGTCGTGAATTGTTTTGAATGCTAAGGTCAGTAGAATTAATGAAATTCTTACTTAGACATATTGATTGTCAGTTGAGTGATAGTTCTTGAAAGATGTAGATAAAATCTTACCTAAAATTATTTGATTCACCAATTAAGTGGGAGTTCTCGAACTAGAAGAAGTAATGTAATTCTCGTTTAGAACCCATAAGATTTTGCTTTATAAAATTAAGTTTATGATAGTGAAACAATATAATTGCAGACGATGATTGGGAACATAGTGAACTTTCGACTCTATGCCTAACGTTCAACCATGTAATAGAAGACCAAATGTGAGTCAAACTACTCTACAAAATAAAGAATAAGAACTTTATCATGTACAGAAAAAAGATAGATTCTAGTACTTGAGCATTTGAATTGTTAAATTCTATTATAGATGATCTTTTTCCTCAAATGTGACATAGCTAAAATGGTTAACATAATGTTGACAATTTTTGTTGGTCAAATTTTTTTGGTGAGTAGTAAGTTCAAACTAGTCTCTTTTCAATGGATGAGAAATTTGAAGGTCAATGTGACTTACAAATTGAAGTGTCAATTTTCTCTATTAACACTACTCCTTGTGTGAGTTAAAAGATGTCCGACTCGATATTGTTAAGTCTCGATGACATGCTTGTGTAGTGATGTTCTAGTTTGAATAAGACTTCGAATCTTAAGTACTAAATGAGTTAGAACAAATGCGGGATAGATGGGGAGATTGGAAAAGGAACCAAGAACATATCAGATAGTAAGTGCATGAAAGTGGTTTTGGTAGATGATCAATATTATAAAGGTTCAAGTGTTTCAACTGTACGGTTTGAATCTCTTAGCTTGAAAGTAATAAGCTAAATGAAATTGCACTTGAATATATTCATCTTAGTGTTATTTACGTGTCATCACTATACATATAGATCTTATCTTGTGTGGATATTAGATTCAAGAGTTATAAAATCACTTTATATGAGATCAAGAAATGTCTTTAGTCTATTGTCGAGTCTTTGACTTGATACAAAATAGATATATAAAAATAATGAAGATGGAGTGGAGGTTTATATGACTGGTATATGCAACATACTGTATCAAAGTGGAGATATTGACCTATTTGATATTAAGACAGTATCAAAGACTCCACTAGACTTGATCTCAGTTGTTGCTTTTCTAAGAAGGGTCTCCAACTTGAATTTATATATGGTAGTTTTTGTTCATACTATAGTTTGATGTTTAATGATGGTTCTTGATATTTGTGTAAAGGTTGGAGGTTTTAAGTTGAGAAAACCATTCAAAGCTGTAAGAGCTAAGCTTCCATAGGGTCAATCCATCCGAATTTTTTTGCGAGATAGAGATAGAAAATCATATTTTCATTACATTTATAAATGGATTCACGCATCTCAATCGTGCCTCTAATTTTCATAAGTTGAAGATATGGGAGTAGAAAATCAAATTGTGGAAGTGTAGATTTTGAGAACTTTTTGAGAGCATAAATCTCTATCATGAGAAATCAATTATCTAGGTAATGAAAGAGATATTCTTATTAGATTGTCTATCTCTCGATCATCAATAATTATATGGTCTATTGAGAAGGAAGAACGAAATATCTTTGGATGTGATGAGACTTGAGATAATGCAGTCTAATTTATGTATTTTCGCTTGGGAAGAGTATTGGTTAATTGCAATGATGAACTTAATGGAGTTTTCTCAATTTTAGTGCCTTCAAAATATATAAATTTCGAACACATAGTTAACCAAATATGTGCTTCTTAGACTCAAATCGACTATGTAAGTTCTCGATAGTGACTTTAGGAATATGAATCTATTAAGAACAAGATATATCTCTCTAAGATACATATGACATTCCAAAAATGTACTTAAGTGAGATTTTGGATGAATATTGGGTCACAAGATGTGACATTTTTTCTATTAAGAAAGAAAACTTTGTAGAATATTATTGAAATTGATATTATGTGTATGGATGAATCAATTTTGAATACATAAGAGTTGGTTTAAGCTTCTAATTCAAGTGGGAGTAATATGTTTCCGAGTGGGAACTATCTAAGAACTATCTAATTTCAATAATTATTAGTTCCGAGTGGGAGCTAAGAGCTACCTAACTTCAATGATTATTGGTTCAGAAAATCAGGGAAGAAATTTGAGGAAAGTGATGAAAGTTCTAATTGGACATTATGTTTATTGAGAACATCATGTTCGTAAAAATTAAGTGGAAGAATAATGAGTTTATGATAAATAAAACTCATTTTTTCATAGAAATTTTATATTCAATAAGAGTATATTGAGTTAAAAAAACCTATTTTTTAGTAGTGATATTCACTTCTATATGTCGATGCTAGCCATGATAGTTTGTTTTAGTTTAGATTACACTAAATAGACTTAAATACAATATTGCCATTCTCAATTGATAATTGATTGAAGAAATTTACATGAACCGATTTGTAGGTTTCATGTTGAAGGCTTTTATAGTATTGTGGTAATATTATAATTACATTTGTAACCTAATGTAGTCATTTTGACAGTGGTACTTAACTTTTTAAAGGGTTTAAATTTCATACAAAATTTCATCATGTGGATGAAGATCACTATATTTATGTAAATGTCTGATGCTAGGTTGTAATTCTATTTTTGATATTGATTACATTGTATTGACTTAGTAAAAGAAGATGTATTGAGACCATTTTGAAATGGTTGTCCTCAATCTTTGAGATGAATGACACGTGTTTAGCAAACTTCATATTTTGTGTTAAAAAGATTATTCCAGTCTTCTTGCTCTATCACAAGAATTTTATACTATAAAAACTCTAGAATATTTTTAACTATGGAATTGCTACCTTGTTGATATTCCTATATCGAAAGAGGACCAAAAGAGTCTTCATATATGTCCAGTGACTCCATAAGTGCACAAAAAAAAAATATCTAAAGAACCATATCTAGTACGGTTAGGAGTTGAAAGTATGTTATGATGTATACTTGTCCTAACATTTGTCATGTCATGGATCTAGTCAGTAGATATCAACATTATCCTTAGAAAATGCATTATGCTACCTGAAGGGTTCTGCTGTCAATTATTCTATTTTTTGTCAAAGGAATAACTTGTGATTGGAATAGATATGCAAATGTCGACTAAGAATGAGAGTTAGTCCAGGACAAATAGTTATTAGACTTGTACAATATTGCTATATAGAGTATCAAAAAGCATATTTTGTAGTATATATCTAGGTAGTTGAAGAAATTATTTGGTATAGATGTATTGGGCATCTAATGATATTAGTTGAAAATATGAGATCCATGATAATTATATAATTATCTCATGTATTGAGGATCTCGATAATCACGATAGAGACAAACACTCTATGGTATTTCTGTGAGAGACATTAGTAAAGAAAACCTCTTTGCGTTATATCTATGTAAATGATGATATGTAATCATTATACTTTGAAGACGTCTAGAGGTATACTTGTTGGTAATTCAAATCACTAGAATTGAGTAGAATATGATACTTAGTGTATCAGAAAACTTTTTATTGAGTTTTGTGTGCCCATAGATGAACAATTTTTGAGTTCATATGTAATCTATCATTAGGATTACGAGATAATCATTTGTATGCACATATAAAATATGTCAAACATGTTGAGATTGACTCACTCACACACACATTCGCCTTAGATATTTTGGAGTGTACTAAAATGAGATTATAGTGATTATGTTGTGTACATAATTCAGCCACCTTGATAAGATTACAACAAGTAATCAAAATGTATTCTACTATCTCTAAAAGTTTTGGAGTATTCAAAATTTTATGACTTTTAGAGACTGTTATAAAAGTCTCAATGGTACTAACTTTTATGCAGAAAGTAATAAAATAAAATCTCAAAATTTGTCTCTCATTAATCACAAGATTTTGAGAGACTTTCACATAAAAAAAAAAAATTAATATGTATTTTTTCAATATTTCTTTTTTCTTTTCCCTTCTACGAACATTAAAGTTATAATTAAAATTTATTTTTTTCAATTAATTATATTAGTCTCTCTCTCTCTCTTATTGTTTATTTATATTTTTTTTTCCATGAAAGAATTAAATTGTATTCTTATAACCTTTTTTTTTCTGTTTTTATTCATTTTTTCTAAAAAATGTTTAATTAAATTATAAAATTTTATATAGACTAATTTATAATTAAATTTAAATATATATTTTAATTTATTTTTTAAAGGCATATTATATTAATAATACTGAATATTAAATTTATTTTTTATATGTATTATTATTACTTATTTAATTAAGGTATTAACTTTTTATTCTTTTTTAAAAAAAAATTATTATATGGGGGAAAAGGAAGGAGAAGAGAGAATTGTGAGAAGCATCACCTCGTATGTAATAATTTCATAATATTGCACTAGATTCACATAAATTCTATCTCTAATGAAAGTTTTCAGAAGTCTTTTGAATTCTATAAAAGTCTCTAAAAGTTTTAAAATGAAATTTTATAAAAGTTTACAAAAAGCTTTCACTTATTCCATACAAATATCTAAAACGTTCATGAAATTCACATAAATCATCACTAAAAAAAAAAAAATTCATCAAAGTTTTCAAAAGTCTCAATTGAAGACATCCCCATAAGTAACATAAATCCTTTATCCAAACCTCTTGTAACTGCAACCGCAACTCCTCAAAGTTCTCTGAGTTACATCATATATGTGGATTTAGATACTGGTGCCCCTCCAATAACTAGATGATTTGTGAATTTCACTTGCCTTTCTAGTGGCCGCCAGTAGATCTTGTTGAAATACATCACGATATCTCGTAAGCTAGGTACATTGCTAGTCGTCAGCTCTTGCTATTGTATACTAGTAATAATTCCTATGAGTCCTTTCCTAAAAACAAATCTCAACATCCTGCCTACATTCCAAACACGAGGAGGTTAGAGTCTTGAACAATTCCCTGAAGAAACGAATCTCCTCATTGGTGATGCGATTACTCCCAAACCAATCATTCCTAAAATAGCGTCAAAGTTTTTTGTGTCTAAAAACTACGTACATGCTTCTAGTACTTCTATAGATTGGTAGCTTTGGGTATCTATTTAAAACCAACACAATTCAACACTAATTAAAACGGGAAAACCACATTTATTAATATCAATACTTAAACGACAAAGCTACTCTATGTTCGGAGCACCTAAGCAACCAGACCTCGAAAATTGCTTTAGAGTTGACAAAGTGGTGAAGATTGAACAAAAGGAGCGCAAACCGGAGATGAGATGTGGAAAAGAAGAGCTCAAACTGAAAGAAAAATTTTGTAGACATAGTAGAGTGAAATTTGGTAAAAGGGCATGGTGAAAATTTGGGGAGTAAAGAAAAAATTTCGCAAAGTTGGTAATTGCAAGCAATGTAAAGCTTTTGAAGCTCGATTCAATCTGCTAGGAAGTTTCATTGCTACAAGAGCATATTGGGAGGACATTCAGTTTTTTTTCCCTTTTACTTTTTATTTTTGTTTTTATTAGATTAGGAAAAATTTCACTTCTTTTTGCAATTTTTAATGAGCATTAAAGAGTCGAGTTCATCTTAAAGTTGTTGATATTTTTCCCTTGTAACTTGTAAGGTACCCAACATGAAACGAAGTTGTTGATATTTTGGAGTATTCACTTAGTCTATTTTACATTCGTCTAATCCAAATTCGTTAATCCCATTTTCATATATTAATAATTGAATTAATCAATTGTAGTTAATAATCTCTCTCGAACATAACCCTATTCAAATACTCAAATTTATTATATCTCTATGTAAATTCATATTCATGTAAAAATATTAAATTCCAGGAATTAAATAAAGATTGCATAAGCTATGATTATCTCTCAATCTCTTATAAAATCTATATCACTTCATATACGAACTAGATAAATATATGTCCTCTCAATCTCAATATTGTCCTTAAATAAATCAATTAGTGATAAAGAAATTGAACGTCAATTAAATACATAATAAGCAATTAATACATAATCAAAGTTGCATGAAAATAACTGAATTAAACAAATATAACTTAAGTTACACTGTTCATCCTAACAACCAATTATTTAGTTAATCATAATTGAGAAATTTAACAATAAAAGAATGAGAAACGTGATCGAGTTCAATAAGGATTAAAGAAAACAATCTTATCAATTGTTGTTCTTGGCACCCACCCAATTCCCAACAATAGATCATCAATCTCATCTTCAAAGTATATCTCCCGTCTAATTGTTTTATTCAACCTTCAAATCCGAGATACGAATTTTAAAGATTCAATGTATTTGGATGGGTAATTTTGCCTCAACAATATATCTCTAGCTTTTCTTAATTTTGAATGAAAGATTCCTATCTATCAACCTCAAAGGTTTAAAATAGAGTTCCAAAATGATAGGAAACAATAACTCTAGACCAACTAAGATACAATTTGATCTTTGTTTCCTCCTTTTGTTTCGCCTAAGTCTTTCTATATTGCAATTTAAGTCCTTCAACTTTCAAATTTGACTCCTTGATCATCAACTTCCAGAATATGTCAAACTTTACTTCTTTTTGAGCAAATGTCATCCGTCTCATCAATTTTTTTCTTAAATGAATCTATAAATAAGCTTAATTAAATATCAAGCTCGTGATATTAATCAATCCCAATTTTATTTTATGGTCTAGTAAGTGTAACCTTTACACTTATCAAACACCCCAAATATACTAAATTTTTTATACGTAATTCAATGCTTACTCAAAGTGAATATATAAATCATAAAATTTAAGCAAGTTAATGAAACACAATAATAAACAGTTATTTCACAAACTCAACATATCGTATATTTAGCTTTTGAAAGTTTGAATATAAGCTTTCTCAATTCCATTAATGCTACTTGAATTAAGTCATATATTTCGACTTCCAAAGCTTCTTTTCCCGAACAATACAAAATCTCACATATGTTAATATAATATCTCATCAATCATATTTGTTAGGTTCAATGGTGTAATGGGCAATTTTGTGAACAAAAAGGACTTAATTGAACATGTGTAAAAGTCAAGGAGTGAAGTGCAATATTGTATAGTTAAGTTAGGTAGTCTAGGGTTTGAGTTCAAGTTTCGAAACAATGAAGAACCGGCATCGGATTTTCGCTAGTCTATCGCCTAGACACTACTTGAGCGACACAAATAGAATCGTCGTCACTCGTCTGTCGCTCGGCTCTCACTCAAGCGAGAGGCCGTCTCTAGCTCTTTGCTCGAGCGACGGTCGATCCGGAAAAACTTTATTTGCGATTTTGGAGAGTTTTACTCGGCTCATACTACTCATATACCTCCAACTATAAATACATAGGGTCTTGCACGAATTTTACAAGGTTGTTTTATTGTGCCTCATATTCTTATCATCTTTTAAGAGATTCAAGAACACAATTCATTAGTAAAATTAGCCCCCGTTTGACACCCATTAATTTTTCATTCGCATTCTCATTCTCCTTCTTCATTTCAACCACATATTCTCCAAATAAAATAATATTACACACAAATCAAAAACGTTTCATCACTTTTCCACCACACATTCTTACATCAATCACTATTCTAAAAAAAAATTTCAACCCAAAA
This sequence comes from Fraxinus sp. D2006-0159, assembly GCA_903798375.1. NCBI lineage: Eukaryota > Viridiplantae > Streptophyta > Magnoliopsida > Lamiales > Oleaceae > Fraxinus > Fraxinus sp. D2006-0159. The sequence goes on from CAIGRQ010139721.1 coordinate 10,256, forward strand.
TGGGTTTCAAACAGGGGCAATTTAAGATGCGAGATTAAATAGTGTGGAATTGAAATATGCTAAATTTTACGATTTTCTATTTTACTACATGAAATATTGAATTTGATATGCTGTAAAAACATGTTAAAATATATAGATAGGGAACATAACCTCTTTTATTTTTACGGTCATTCATTATTATTGTCACGTACTAAACTTTTAAATAGGAATTAATCTAATTGACTCATTCCAAACTTACCACACTAACGAGTTATGTGAACAATGGCAACACTAGTANGAAGGTACTTTCTCAGTTAGACTTCAGAAGTTTATGAAGGTTGAGAGAGGTTGGACTACAAGCACAGGAAGAAGAACGTGAATAGGTGATTCTTGGGTATCCACTTGGAAGAGACAATTGCAAAAGATTGTGAGTTTAAAATTTACAGCGGATCTCGGAAGTTACATGATGTAGAATGGGAGATCTAGCAGACTAGCTAGATAGTATCTACGGTAGCAAATCATGAATCTGGAGGATCAACTGATCTTGAAAATTACAAAAATTACAACAACGGAAACTAGTGGAATTTGTTAGGTTGGAAACGAACTGTAACTCACATTATCTATAGTGGAGGTAACAGGCTTGGTCCCAAAAATTTTACCCAGTTGGCTTTCTCCGTCATCAAACTTTGTGTTGTTTATTTCTTTCCAATAATTACAACTGTGACAATTCAACTTAGGAAAATTGGATTGTATGATTAATCATTTAGAAACTAATTAAAAGTGACTTGTTGCGTTAATTAGTGTAATTCCGCACGTAAGGTCAAACTTGTTAGTAAGCACGTAATTTCAATATTGTTCTCTTGGTTTTTTAACTTCTTTTCTCTGAAGGTAATTAAACAAGCGAGATTGGACTTACTTTTCACCATGATCTCCATTACTCTCCAAATTCCTAATCAATGGCCAAGACTTAGTCGGACATAGGCAACACTTATAGTTGTTTTGCCATTGCCTCTACAAATTGTTGTGTTTCAAATTTCCTTCCTTTTTTCTTGTCATTTCTTCTTTTTTGGGATCTTTCTAGTTTTCGAAGGTAGTTTTTACTCTATATTATATCTCCTAAACATTGCTAATGAATATGGCCAAAAATTCTACGACTAGGTTTACACTACAATGTATTAACTTTTACCTACATGCAACAGCTAGTGCAATTTCTTTACCTTTTTATTCTAATGATAAGAATGGAAGGGTAATAAAGTTAATGACGTTCTTAGTTTTGGATATATCTAATCCCCCAAAACGTATTGTAAATGAATTTTCAATATGGTTCTAAATTGGGTGATTAGTGTAATAATGAATTACTATTGTCAAATGATTCCATAAGTGTACAAATCGTGACTAGTAATATAGTGGATATCAAGCCCGAATATCATCCATAGAGACTAAATGCTTATTATCAATTTTTATCCTAATCAAACTTCAATCTCAATTGATGTTGTAATCTATCAACAAAGCAAGATCTTATTTCATAACTAATTTATACTAAACTATTTGATATGTATTAAAATCAAGATTTTAATTTAGGTCAAATCCAACAATTAATTTTAACCACACATTATGTGGCAAAAAAACTACCCACTAATATAGTGTGTCACCTAAATACGGTGCTTATCATAAACTAAGTACGGTACTTAGGAGATCATTACTCATTATCTTTATATCTAAAATCTATGTAACTCATTGCACGAACTAAACAAATGTATCTCGTCTCAATCTCAATATTGTCTTTAAATCAATAAATTGGTGATCAAATAATTGAATGCCAATTAAACACAAAATAAGAAATTAACCTATAATCAAAGCTGTACGAAATCAAATTAAACAAGTATTAACCTGAGCTACACTATCCATCATTACAACCAATTATTTAGCCAATCATAATTGAGGAATTAAATAATAAAAGAATTAGAAATATCACCAGATTCAATACATTGGATAAATAAATAAATAAATAATCTAGCAACTGTTTTTCTTCAGCACTCAATTTTCCAACAATGGATCATCAATCTCCTCTTTAAAGTATGTGATAAGTGTAATTTTTACACTTATTCAAGGTCCTAAAATATCGATATTTGGTAGTTCTTTTGACAAAATATATCTTAAATCGTTGTATTTTATGTTATATAGGTAAAACTCAATGGTTGAATGAAGAATTGAAAGAAAGAAGCGAAAATTGGTGAAAAAGTACAGCATCCAAAGTCTAAGGACCAAATTAAAAATATTCAATA
>CAIGRQ010139773.1:0-24868 GCA_903798375.1 Fraxinus sp. D2006-0159
AACGAAATATTTGTAGCTATTTAGGAACAATTACTTCTATAGGAAAATATGTTGGTAATTAGTGACAGAAACAAGAACGGCGAGATGCGTAGCTAATTTAGGAACAAATTTTTAACCCGTTGTTAATCACAAACAAATCGCGACAATACTTCCGTCGCCAATTAGCCACGAAAAGTTCCGTCAGTGAATAGCGATGGCTTATTTCCGTCGCTATTCACCGACGACTTGTACAAATCCGTCGCTAATATTATCGGCGGGGGTATTACCAACGGATTTAGCGACGGGAGAAATCTGTCTCTGAAGGTGATTTCCAACGGATTCCGTCTCTGAAGCCGCTTTTTTGTTTTGTAGTGTGTATCCTGTGTCCCATTCAAAATTGTCGAAAATTGACCATATGTGGTAAGTCTTCACATCTACGCCTTCGCTGTAAATGAAAGATAAATCATGAACAATGAATTCTTAGAGATATGATACATAATTATGTTAATGGTGACTTACTCCATTGCTTTCTTAATGTGGAAGAGGTGGTCTTGGTGATATTTAATCCTCGTCTCATCTAATCGAGCTTCTGAAAATGTTTGGGCCGTATTGTTCACTTCATCCACCCCCACAAACATTTAGTCATCCAATGAATCACATTAAATGGTAATTATTAAAAACCATTTCTTATCTTACAAAAGAAAAATTGCTAATTTACACACTATGAATTTACCATTCTTAGTGACGTATATGATAGGATTATTATATGTTTCCTTTACATGAACCAACAGCTTGTAAATCCCATAAGGAATGATGTACAACCAATCGGAACCACCCTAGCATAACAAATGATAATATTCTTTAAGATTCGGAATAAAAGCACAGTAACTCAAATCAAATTGCAATTATGGCACAATAGTCCACTACCAAATAGATTGGGATAATCCAATCTATTTGCTATGATCTTTCTAAGAAAAGACAGTTAAAAGGCATACGTTTGGACCGATAGGTATCCCATTACGTTCACCTACAAAGGATTGAGAGAGTGAGCGTCACGTGGTAAAGTTAATTTAAAGCTATACATGAACAAGGTCCAATACTTACTTGATACTGCAATATCCTGTTCATTTGAATAACTAGGTGATGTACCAGGTTCGATAGGTGAATTTCTAGCATAAGTACTAGTGTAATAATTTATGCCTAAAAAATCATAAGACCCTTTAACCAACTTAGCTTGTTCTTGTGTAAATTGGGGAAGACGGTCTCCAACTAATTTTCTCATAACTGGTGGGTAGTCACCAGTTACTATTGGTGCTACAAACCTGAAAAATGGGGGAGGAAAGGGGATATTGAGACTTGAGACAACTTTGATATAATTTATTAGCACCAAAAACAAAATAAAAGCGAAGATGGTTGTATTTATATTCAAACCAAATTATAAATTTGACAACACAATTTATTCTTCAGAAATCTTAGAAAGGCTAATCAATATTGAAAGTAGAAAGCATATACGTGTAAAAGTGGTACACCGGGAAAGCATGAGAAGAAGAAGAAGACGAAGAAGAACTCAGTTCCGTATATTCATCAGCAGTATATCAAGATGAATTGAAGCAGCATAAATAAAAAATATCAAAAGCAATAAAATAAGCTTGAGAATATAAGCCAAGGCTGCAGTAACATCATCTAGTGAACAATTAATTATAAGGCTTCCTGTGGAAAGATAAAATGAGCAAAGCCACTTACCAGCCCAACATAAAATCGAGGCCCCTTGAAGTAGCATCTTTATCGGCTATGGTGTCAGTGAGTGGCTCAAACCACTGAGCCACATTTGTTACTCCTATCTAGTCTCCTTGATGTGCCTACACATATGTCTTTGTATAAACTATACTATACATAATTTATCCAAATTGTATATAAAATTTGTTTCATGATATTTATAATGTAGGGCTAATTTTGCACGATATCTTTGCTTGTAAATATCAACTGCAGCTGCATGAGAAAGGATCCAATGGTGTCCCACGATATATGGTTCTGTTCCTGAATTTCCACTGAAGCAACTAGTTGGAGCATCAAGTTTACATCTGTGACGAGGGATAGCCTTTAGGGGCTCTGTTGAAGTTGGACCACGACCAGGTGGAAAAGTACCCAATGCATATCCTTGAATAGCAAAGGACCAAGGTTCGTTCAGTGTAATCCAATATTTCACCCCGATCACCGAATTCCCAAAAACAAAGCTCGGCAAACTCACAATAATCTTTCCTATTAATTATAAAAAAAAATAAAATCATTAATATATACAAATTTATGTGATTAACAACAAGGGCGGACCGAGACCATTTTTCTTGTAGGGTCAAAAATGAGAATTCAAAAATGTTTAGGTAAAAAAAAATAAAAAAATAAAAATTGTGGGGGTCAAATCACATGACCCCATGTGGGTCCGCCCCTGATTAACAATGTTTTTCTAGTAATATTTTTTTAGGAGTATATTTAATTTTTGTACAAGAGCTTGACTTGATAATACAATGTAGATTATTAAACTTATGTAAATAAATAAAAATAGATTTTCTTAACACATGTCCTTAATATTTGTCAAGTTGTCCAAAATAATTTTTTTTTTTTTTTTTTTTTTTTNTTTTTTTTTTTTTTTTTTCTGACAGAATATCATGAGAAAGACATTTTACCTAATAATAGAGAAGATGGATAAGGTTTTCTCATGAACACAAACTATGTAATTTTTCAGTTTATGTTCTTCAATTAATTTTAAAAATTAAGTCACAATCCAAAATAGATTGGATCGAGAAATCCCATGTGAGGCCCATACACCATTATTGATACAGAAGAATAAGAAATTTATTAGTTTATCACATCATTCTCTTAAACGTATTCTAGACAACTTTGAATGTGAAGTCAAACTCAAGCCTGCTATACGTTTTTTGTGTTCTGAAAACATTTAACTTTCTATAAATTGTCAATTTTTTTGAGACCCATACAGCATTATTGATATGGGAGAATAAAAAATCAATTATTTCATCACATGTGATTGAAAAATAAGGATTTTTTTGTTAAACTACTTATAATATTATTTTATTAAAGAATATTTGACTGAAGATTAAAACATATATATATTAAATTAAAATGTGGCCAAACATAGGCTAATTGTATTCCTCACAACTTACTTTGATTGTGATGTCAAACTAAGCCTGCTATACGTTTGTTATGATCTGAAAATATTTTTTTTTTAATTGTCAACTTGTTTGACTTGACTTTTTGAATTTCTTTTTCCCATAGACTGAATTATTAAGATTGATCAAATTCGGTCTTTCCTAAATGGTCAAATTGATTTATATTTTAATGTTTTTTACCACTTCAAATTTCGAAGGCCAAAATTCAAAAGCCATTTTCAATATAAAGCCATTGTGCAGTTTAATATTATAGATAAACAAGAGATGACAAAATCTAGGAAAAATAATTTTCTAATTTTGAAAAGGAAGCTAGTCCCCGTTGGATTTTAATTTGTCATGTGGCATACATATTTAATTAATTGTGTATTAAATAATAATTTAAGGTTAAGTACATTTAAAACGATCTAATAAAAAATTAAAGCTATTGGGTTTCGAGCATCTGCTTTTGTATGTGGATATTTATGAGTAGAGACCAAATTCCTTAAGATTGTATTTCTTGATTGGTCGAAATACATATAGAAACATTTTATATGGTTATGATCCCCAACAGGGGTGGACGTAGGATGTTAAAGTTAGGGGGCACAATCGAACTTGCAAAGAAGTTGGAAGAAATTTTGCAATCGAAAATTTATGTCCAAAAAAATCATACCCCATGTAATTTTGCATCCGAAAATTTACATGGAATATGACTTTTCAAATGTAAAATTTCGAAATTTTTTGATATCATATTCCATATAAAATTTCTTGATAAAATGATGAAAATCACATTGAGAAATTTGTATCGCAAAAATAATAAACGTTAATGAAATAATTGAATTTTTTTTTTAAAAAAAATGCGAGTTAGATGTCTTTCTTTAAAACTCATGTTTAACTTATTTTCAACTATTTTCGATATATGTTTGGACTATTTGATATGTCCATAATAATGTAGTTCTCGAAATAATCTTCAAAATGACATAAGCAATTTGTAGATTCGATTACCGTACGATCGTTGGAGAATTTCTAAAATTAGCATATTATCGAAATTTAAATTTATTGTGATTTTGCCCCTATTTGGTGGAGATTAAAATCAAATTTTTAGTAAATTTTGATAAAAATTAAACAGTTATGAATTCCATGAAATATCTTACTTGCAATCAATCTTCATTCTTCATTCCCAAGATCAAGGTATGTTCCACACTTTTAATTCTTTTGGTTGAGTATCTTGACAATAAACAAAAGGTTTTCAATATCAAGATTCATGTAGTTTTAAATCTAATAAGTGGTATCAGAACCAACTCCATGTTAGACCATTGAGAATCAGAAAGAATTTTAGACCTAAATTTCAAATTTTAGATTGTTTGAGAATTTTTTTCGGAGTTAAAACGGGAACGGAGTGCTGCAGCGCTAGCCTTGAAATTATGAGCGGTCAGAATATTGAACGGTTGCACAATAGTTGTGACCTTGCTGCTCCCTAGCCGCGACCTTGCCGTTCGCTAGCTGCTAGGCTTGTGCTCGAGCATTGAGAGCAGGGACTCAGCCGCTTGCTTTGTGCTAGGTTTCTACTCGGGCGATGAATTCATCACTTGGTAGCTGCTCGATGGCGCTCGAAAGACGTATTCATCTAGACTGATTCAAATTTTTTCTGAAGTAACAATCATATTCAAATTTTGGTACAATTAATTTATTTTAGATGTCAAATATTTTAAAATAGATTAGTTGAAGCGACATGTTATCAAAATAACCACTCGTGTAAATTGATTTATTTAGAATATTAGAATGGTTGTATACATAATTAATGTGGGTATTGATTTATTTAGAATATTAGAATGGTTGTATACATAATTCATGTGGGTATTGTTTGGCACAAAGGAATGTCAATATTTCACCGAATTGCATTCACACCTACGATAATAAATATGTGATAATTATAAAGTTTATTTTTATTTTTTAATGTGAAATTGAGTCTGTTCATAGATAGACTTAATCTTAGACATAATTTATTATCAATAATTAATTACTACATTAAGTGTACCACATACAAGTTGATATTTATGTACAAAGACTAAGCTCATGTTCGGTATTGATTAAAATCAAATTTTAATCTTTGTCAAAGTCAAACAATTAATATTAACCACATATTTCATTGGTCCCCATAACTTTTCAACCACACATTCCATCAATTTTTATCAAAATTTACTAAAAATCTAATTTTAATCTCCATCAAACAACCCTTAAATGTCAATGCTTTGTTTGATCTCCAGTGATGGGGCCCACCATTATTAGAATTTGTTTGTTTAATATGGATTCTCATGTAAACATGTATTTTTTTATTTTTATTCTCTATTCAGTTAATTCATCTACTTCTACAATATATGTCAACAACAACACTATTTTTGTGCTTAATGGAACCAACTTTAAGGATTGAAAAGAGAATGTTCAATTGTTCTTAGTTGCATAGATCTAGACCTTACTTTAAGGACTAAACAACCCGCTGCACTTACGGATAAAAGTCCCACTAATGAAAAATGGGACTTTGATAAGTGGGATCATTCAAATCGCATGAATATTATGATCATGAAGTATGGACTTCCACAATCATTTAGGGGTGCTGTGTTCGATAAGGCAACTACTATTAAAGAATTTCTTGAAGAAATTGAAAAAAACTTTGCGAAAAGCGATAAGACTAAAACTAATATGTTTTTGGCTAATTTGGTTTCATTAAAGTATAAGGGTTAAAGAAACATAATGGAGTACATCATGGAGATATCTCATCTCACTTTAAAATTAAAGTCATTACAGTTGGATTTGTCTGATGATTTGATTCTTCATTTGATTTTGATTTCTTTTCCTGCACAATTTAACCAATTTAAGGTCATTTACAACTGTCAAAAGGAGAAGTGGACTCTTAATGAGTTCATCTTTTATTGTGTACAAGGAAAAAAAAAGGCTAAAGCAATAGAGTACTGAAAGTGCTCACTTAGCAAGTATCTCTAAGATAAGTTCAAGAAAAAAAGAATAAGGACACTGCATCTGATTCAGCCCAAAAGAAACAGTAAAAGCCTGAAAATGATGAATCATATTTTGTGGAATTTTGGAACATGTGAAGAGGGATTATATCAAATACTACGCTTGACGTATAAAGATAGATACACTTCTTACTTTGGTTTGTTCTAGAATTAATTTAGTTTCCAATACCTATACACACCTGGTAGAGTGATTTTGGTGCTACAACTCATATAAGTATTTCTATGTAGGATTGTCTAAACAACCAAAAGTCAAATGATACTCAAAGATTCATCTATGTGGGCAATAGAAAATCAGTTCAAGTTGAAACCATATGAACTTTTAGATTATTATTAAAAATTGATTTTTATTTGAACTTGAAATAGACATTATGGTACTGTGTTTTAGATGAAATCTGGTTTCTATTTTTGTACTAGACAAATTCGATTATTCTTGTTCATTTGAAAATAATTAACTTAATCTTTTCTTAATTCAAATATCGTAGGTATCAGTTCTTTATCTATGTATGATAATTTATACTTAATTTGGTTGCCTCGTATAATGAAACTTGGCGTGTGAATTAACATGGTATTAAACATAAGTAGACCAAGGAGGATTTAACTTTGTTATGGTATAAACGATTAGGTTACATCTCTAAAAAATGAATCAAAAAGTTTGTGTCAGAAGGAACTCTTGATCCCGTTGGTTTTTAAACTTAAAATGTTTGTTAATTGCAATAAGGGAATTTAGACAAATATAAGGAGATTAGGTAATAGGATTTCGGACATCTTAGAACTAATACATATGAATCTTTGTTGGCTGTTCCCTTCATCATCTTGGAATGATCAACTGTCATATATTATGTTCATAGACAATTTTTCATGTTATGGATATATGTATCTCATTTATAAAAAACTCCAATCAAGGGACATGTTTAAGGCTTATAAGGCTTAAGTTGAAAATCCATTCAGTAAAATAATAAAACACGTTATATCTGATCGTGATGGTAAATACTATGGTAGATATGACACATTAGGAGAACAACATCCATGGTATTTTCCTTAATACCAATAGGAACGCGAATTCATCCCACAGTACACCATGCTAAGATCCCTAGCCTGAATGATGTTGTTGAGAGATGAAACAGAACACTTAATAGTATGGTAAAGAGTATGATTAATCATTCTACCTTACCAGAATCTCTTTGGAGAGAAACAATAAATACTGCATCTTACATTCTTCATAGAGTTCCAAGTAAAGTAACTGTCAAAACCCTTTATGAGCTTTAGACAAGCAAGAAGCCTAGTTTAAAACACTTGTACATTTGGGGTTGTCCAATTGAGGAAAGGCCTTCCAGGCCAAATGAAAACAAACTACTCTGTAGAACTATCAATTGCTATTTTATTGGATATTCTGAGAGGTCAAGAGATCTACTAGATAAACGAAAAAGGAAATTTTGAATAACTTTATAGTCTTCTCCAAGAACATAAGGATGGCATTGGATTAGGGGAAGAAGAACCAATCAACTTTCATTAAGTCATGGAAATGAATAATTTTCAAAAGTAGATTTATGTCATAAATGAAGAGATAATATTGTCCATGAAAGATAGTGACGTTTGGAAACTCATCCCATTTCCTTCGGTGTGAAGTTCATTAGCTGTAAATGGATATTTAAAACTAAGAGCAATTGGAAGGGTGATGTGGAGAAATATAAGTCTCGTCTTGTTGCAAATGACTTTATACAAAAGGAAGGTATTGATTTCAAAGAGACTTTCTCTCTGATTTCTACGAAACTCTTTTAGGACTATTATGGCACTTATGACATATTTTGAACTTGAGCTACATCAGTTGGATTTAAAGATGACGTTTCTCAATGTCGACATAGATGAGATGATTTATATGATGCAACCGAAAAACTTCATATCAGGAGACCCAAAGAAAAATAGTTTGCAAATTAAAGAAATCTATCTATGGGTTTAAGCAGGCTTCCCGTCAATGGTATCACAAATTCCATCAAGTAATTGTCTTGTTAGGTTTTGAGATGAATGCAATTGATGATTGTGTATACCATAGTTCAGTTGGAGTAAGCATATTTTCTTGTTATTGTATGTCGATTACATACGCTTGTCTGCAATGATATGGGCTTATTGCTTGAAATCAAGAAATTTCTATCAAAGGACTTTGAAATTAAAGATTTGGTAATGTATTTTTTGTACTAGGGATACAGATAAACTCGAATCGTTCTCATGGTATTCTTGGATTGTAAACCAGGTGATACTCATATTGATAACAGATACAAGTTCATTCTCAATCAATGCCCTAAGAAATACCTTGAAGAGAAAGGAATGCAGAAAATTCTCTATGCTACAGTTGTTGGGAGTCTAATATGTGATCAAGTTTGCACATGTCCGAATTTAGCATTAATTGTTGGAATGCTAGGCAGATATTTGAGTCACCCTGGAATGGATCATTGGATAGCAGCAAAAAGGGTTATGAGGTACCCACAAAATGACCGTGAAGTTAAGGAAATGCAAAAGATTCCATATGCATCAGCTGTTGGAAGTCTTATGTATGCTCAAGTTTGTACACGTCCAGATATAGCATTCAGTGTTGGAATGCTAGGCAGATATTTGAGTAATTTTAGGATGGATTATTGGATAGCAGCAATGCAGGTTATGTGGTATCTACAAAGAACAAAGGATTACATGATCACATACAAGAAATCAGACCATTTGGAGATTACTAGATATTATGATTTTGATTTTGTTGAATGCCAAGACAGTCCAAGACTCACATCGAGTTGTATCTACCTACTGCCTGGAGAAATTATATCTAAGAAAAATTCCAAGCAAACACTTGTATCTTCTTCAACCATGACAACGGAGTTTATATCATGTTATGAAGCATCCAATCAAGGATATGGATGCAAAATTTTGTCAGTGGGCTGCGCATTATGGATTGAATTGAAAGACCACTTAAGCTATTTTGTAACAATATATTAGCAATACTTTAATCAAATAATAACTGGAGTTCGACAAAGTCTATGTTTATAGATATCAAGTTCCTAGTTGTTAAAAAAAGAGTTTAGAGTCGTCGTGTTATTATAGAACATCTTGGAACAAACTCTATGATAGTAGATCCATTCACTAAAGGGCTACTACCCAATGTCATTCATGAATACACTGCTTGCATGGGTGTTGTACCATTGGATGATATGCTAGTTTAATGGAAGTTTGTACATGAATGATGTCTGTTTTAGACACATATTTATGTTTATGGTTATCAGTTTATTTCATATTTCAGTGGTCAAAAAATCCAAAAGCCATTGTGCGGTATAATATTATATTTAAACAAGAGAAATGATAAAAATCTAGGAAAATAATTTGCTGATTTTGAAAAGGAAGCTAGTCCGTGTTAAGTTTTAGTTTGTTAAGTGGGCATACATATGTAATAATTGTGTATTAATGTTTATCTTAAGGTTAAGCCTATTTAAGCGATCTAATAAAGAAATTAAAGTTATAAGACTTTGGGCATCTTATATGGTATAAGGTTAAATATGTGTAGAGACCAGATTCCTTTGAATTGTATTTCATGATGGACTAAAATACATATAGAAACATCTTATATGATTATGCTCTCCAATTCATACGCATTATTCTCATTTTATGTGGCATCCCATCAATATAAGAATACAAAAGCGTAATAAAGATGAAGATCAAGAACTTGCAATCAATATTCGTTCTTCATTCCCAATCGATCAAGGTATGTTCCGCACATTTAATTTTCTTGATGATTTGACATGGAGTATATTGACAATAAATAAAATGTTTTAAATATCAAGATTCATAAAGTTTTAAATTTAACAGTTGGTACTAAACCTTTCAAAATAGATGTACAACAATTTTCTTTTAAATCATAATTAAAAACCAATGTGGTCCATAGAAACACATCTTATCTTTGTGATTACCCATCCATGTAAAAAACAAAAGCTACTTACAAGTTATAAAGTTCGACGTATGTGGTATTAGATGGTTTCTGGCATGGAGATCGATTAATGAAAATTTCATGAGAAAAATCTTTATATTTTAGATTATTTTTACTACCCTGACTATGGATGAAGATAATATTGCAATTTTTACAATAAAATTCATTGTTATGCTGATAGTGTCCATTCAATTAAATAATTTAAATATTCGAAGCGACGTAAAATGAAAATGCTTATGTGACCTTCAACAACTCCAAACTCCATCATGCCACCACCTAGACCACCGGATTTGGTCTCCATCGGTGACGGCCTGATCCCTTCATCACACTCCACCAAACTGCCCAACTTAACTCCGTATATATACCACACGAACTTCCAATGTCACCAACCTGCGCACCATTTATCTAGCTGCAACTCATTCACGAGTTATATCTGTGCCAATGACAACCAAAAGAATTCCTGTACATAACTGGCCGCATCTATTCATTGTCTTGTATCTTCAAAACATGGCTCAATTGATACTGTATAGTTTCAGGAATCGTGCCCAAGTCCCATGCAATTGGAGATAGACCCGTGTTCAATTGACAAATCCCACACACTTCAATCCGTAAACTTATCCAGGGGAAGCCAAACTCATGTGCAAACGATTGTACGTAAACAACTGATTGTACCAATTAGTGCTCAATTGCTTCGAAATTCAAGCCCCAAGTCGTTACATAACGCATATCGAGGTAGTTTCGTCAATTGTAATTGGCAACCAAATTGATGTTATTCATCCAAACTGGCAGTAGGCTAACGTCCATCAACAAGTTATAGATATGGGTTACACCTCAATTGATCCAATTCAACCTTCAAATGTTTCAATTTTGCAGCCTTATGTTGTGCATATCAAGGCTATCAATACTTCCATTTTGGGAGGGAATTAGGTTATGGCACCATTACAAACATCTCTAAACACATTGAAAACCCCTAGGAGGACCTTCATATCAGCAATTTTTTCTGGCAACCATGCACTATATCACACAAACTAAGGCAGCAAGTTTGAATGTTTTTGGACAAAATCAGGTAATGGTTCCATTGACCTCAGAACATTCAAAACCCATGGGTTTGTAAAATTGGTTTCAATTCGATGGAAATTGATATATCGGAAAACATGCCCTTACACGAAAATCGCGATATTGGTACAACTGTTTCCACCTATCATGGCCCACACCCGCCTGCTAACCAGTTTACCCATGGGATTCTGCACCCTTCTACAATGAATCAGTTTTGATCGTATGTGGCACTTACGCGCCGCTCACCACTTGTGTACTTTCGATGCATGGACATCATATACCACCTTATGCTATCCCCCGTGGCCCTTCATCTGCTCTGGGATCATTTGCTCATGCTGCTTTACGTCTAGGTGCTCAGTCACTACAAGTTCAGGGTAAGAAATCGTGTGTTGCTACCCTTTCGAGCACAACCAGAGAAAGTCTTTTGCACCTATCCTTCAAGTCCCGAGGACTTCACTAACGATAGGTTCATTTCTAAGAAACCTTTTGTGCACATGAGTAAGCCTTCCATTTCATTTACTGAGGAAGAGGATAAACTTTTATCTGAGTTATACAAGTTAACACTTGTTCACAAGTTCTATCACCGCAAGCCTTCCATGGTTAGGGTACGTGATAGTTATCAAAAATCTAGTTTTTCCAGTGATTATATGATGGGCTTACTGATGCTAGTCATATCTTGATACCCTTCGTACATAGGGATGATTATTCACACTTATTTCTTAAACCTTCTCGGTACATCGATGGGTGTTCCATGTGAATTATTAAGTAGACACCCAGTTTCAGCCCTCAGTATAAGACCCATATTGTTCTAGTCTGGGTTTCATTTCCACTACTGCCCATTTACTTTCAGGCCAATAGCAGTTTATTTGCCTTACCTAAGGTAATTGGAGTTCAACTTCACATCAAGGAAGCGACATCATATTTACACTGGCCTAGTGAGGCGCGAGTATGTATTAAGGTTAATTTAGAGTATAAGCTCCCTAATAAAGTCTGGATTGATAAGAAGAAGAATGGTCGCTACTCCCAGACTATCTTGTATGACAAAAGCCAGAGTACCGTTTCTAAAGTAGACATTTTGGGTATATTGATGAGCAATGTATGGTTAGATCACATCATACACCATCTCATATTGCTCTAATAGTACCAATTGTTGATCCTATCCCTAGGCACTGTAGACTTGGCCAAGGGTAATGGTAAAGAAAAAGGGTTGTAATTGAGTCTCCTAAGAAATGGGTACATGTTCGCAAGATCAGAGGAGACATCATGTAACTAGTACATCTGGGGTTCAAATTCAGTCTTCCTCTTCAGGTGTAATTCCATCAGCTATTGTAGCTCTTCAAGTGGCTATTAGAACACATCATTAGGACAGTACAGCCTTCGGTACCCTATACAGTTGTTCATCCATTAGTTTGTCTGCAGAATGTAATATCAACTTCTTCATATTTTGATCCGTTGTTAGATGATTTCCTTCAAAGGCCATAGATACCAATTGACTTAGAAGGTACAGATATTGTGGCTACACATACTTTGGGTCCAACACCGGGTATGTTTTGGCACCTGTTATTTCGATTTCTCCCATTTGTTAGCATAATATAGATGCATGTGTTCATGCTTTATATTTTGAGCAATCTGATATGGAGAATACATCACATATTAAAGTCCATCAATAGGGTCCCTTCTGCAAGTTTTTTTTATGATTTGGTTGAGTTATGAGAAAGGGAAGAGGAGAGGATGATAACTTCATCCCTATCACTTAGAAGAAGAACTCGTGAGTTGTAGATACTCAATATCCTACCACTAGGATGATCACCAGGAGCCTGTCACAAGAGACTTTCCCACATTCTCCATACTTATGAGTATCATTATATAGAATGCGATGGGTGTAGCTCGTATAGCTACTCATAGTTTCTTGAAGAGACTTATTTAACTTTATCAAGTTTGTCTCTTGGTTATCTTAGAGTCTTTTATTCTTCAGGAGAGATTTGTATCCACTTGACCTTATCTGTGCTTCAACACGAGGGTTCAGAATTAGTCGTATAAGATTTTATGTTTTTAGAATGTGGAGACTACTGTTACTTTACTTGTTGATCATCCTCAATTCCTTCGTGTTATCGGTGAGGATCCTAGACTAGCATGCCATTCTTTTTTTACTCCAGTTTATGCATCATGCTA
This sequence comes from Fraxinus sp. D2006-0159, assembly GCA_903798375.1. Taxonomy (NCBI): domain Eukaryota; kingdom Viridiplantae; phylum Streptophyta; class Magnoliopsida; order Lamiales; family Oleaceae; genus Fraxinus; species Fraxinus sp. D2006-0159. The sequence goes on from CAIGRQ010139773.1 coordinate 13,359, forward strand.
CCTTGTTCATATGAGGGACATTTAGGAGGGTATTCAACACATTTTTCTCATTACTACCTTCTCTGATGTGAATGGGATTTTAGGTCAAATGATGCTGAATTTCTAGAAAATCAGTTTACATGGTCCAATGGTTGGGTTAGGAAGAGATTGATATATACTATTAAGTTGTGCACATTCATTTTTTGTCGACGACTTACAATGTGACATTTGAGTTGAACTTCTTCTAATCATTCACCTTTACTTCTACAGTGGTATGTTCTGATGACTTGGGGCCTAGATCTCTTTGATTCCTAAGCATACGGACCAAGCACCATGATTTTTCAGTATTCATCTCTTGGAAGTGGTCACTCCCTACTCATCTTACGAAAATGGCTGCTCAATGGGAAAAGTTCTTCAGGCTAAAATAATGGTTGTTTTGGTGGAATCATAATTCGGTGATGCATTTTGATAGGTGAGGAAGGCAGAGGTTGGGGTTGGGGTTGATGAAGGAGAGATCAAGTATGATAGGGACGCCACACCAAAACTCCGTGGCTTTCTTCGTCATGCACACACAATTCTGAACCGGACCTTATCTATTTAGGAGGGTTATAGAAGTAAAAGTATGGTTCACATTTGGTGTGTTAGAGAGATCACAACACCCGATATTTTCATGCACTGGTTTAGGGACGCCGTACACGGTCACGTATCAGGTCTATTAGGACATAGTAAGGAGAAATCGTATCTACTCCTGTTGGTATTCAGAGTTCAACTGTCTCCTTCTACCAGGATCTATTATCTACTCCTTCACATCATGTGGACCCCATTCATCCAGATATTATTCCCAGGCTTTTGATTTATGAGCTATGGGAGATAATATTTAGTATTGATGCTGATAGTATCACAGGCTCAGATGGATTCTCATCCTTTTTCTTCCACTATTGTTGGGATATTATTTTAGGATGATGTGTATAGGGCTGTCTTAGACTTCTTTGATGGTGGTCATCTAACTCGGGTTTGTGGCTACTTCTATTGTCTTGTTTTTGAAGAGAGGGGGTGCTTGCAGATGGGCAGATTTCAAACTGATCAGCTTATGCATAGAGTTCGCAAGCTTATTACTAAGTTGTTTAACACTCATTTGAGTTCAGTTCATCCCCGGTTGCCTGATTGAGGATAATGTTTAATTGATTTATGAGCTCCTCTATGCATTGGCTGATAAAGTGAAAGGGGAGAATACTATGCTCAAAATTGGCATGGCCAAGACATATGATAGCATGAATTGGGACTTTATATACTCTATTTTGGAGGCATTTGGATTTGGTCATATTTGGGTTGACAGGATCATACGGTGCATTTTTGAGTGTCATTTCTCAGTGTTCCTGAATGGCCGTCCTTCCCAATGGGGACCTCGATGGGGGTAATCCCATCTCTCTATTCTTATTCATCATTAGTGTTGATTACTTCGCTCACCTACTCATTCAACAATTTTAAAAATACCCAGTATAGGTTATCGACATGGAGGTATCACTCTTGTCTCACACTTTTCATTTACTAATGATATGATTATATTCGTAAATAGCCAAAACAATTTATCAGAAAAGTCCTTGACTGTTTGGAGCATTATGAAGGTATTTCTGGTTAGTTGGTGAATAGGAACAAGAGCGATCTTAAACTTCTTAGACAGACATCCACTAGTCAAATCAGGATATTGGAGCACTTGGCTAGGTTTAGACATTAGGCATCGCCTTTCACCGATCTGGGGGTCCCTTTATATAAGGGGCCAAAAGGTCATTCTTATGCGATGACCTTATCCAAAAAGTCCGGAGCAGGATTAAGGTTAGGCTTCATGATTATTTTCACTTGGGTCGGAATACTTTGATGAGGTCCGTATTTTCTTCTATACTCTCGTATCTTCTTCAAATTCAACCTCCTAAAGCCATATTGAAAAAGTTGGAGAGCATTTTGCCATATTGAAAAAGTTGGAGAGCATTTTGCGCGATTTCTTTAGGACTCAAAGGATTAGGAGCGGCGTCTACACTAGAGAAGATGGAAGGATGTTTTCCTTCGTATTGATAAGGGTGGATTAGGCTTCAGGAGACTACATGATGTACTTGACACTTTTTCCATGAAACTTTCATATTTATTTCATTTTCAGAGATCATTATGGACTCAGTTTTTACTAGACAAATATTGAATGGTGATACATCCTTCATTTGCATTAGTTCCTCATTCGACCTTTCTTGTTTAAAAAAGGCTCAAGTTGGTAGACCATTGACTAGCTATATATGGGACCAAGCTGGATAATGTATTAGGGCATTCTCTTCTCCTGAAGGTGCTTGTCTCAAATTTCTGGAGGTTTAAGTTTCGAGCTATATTGGATATGATTCTTCTTGCCAGACGACTTGGGGATTGAAGATATTTGGGTTAAGGTTGAGTCAACTGTGGGTGTTCACTGTATTATGCTATGAATAACCAATCACAAAATAATATTTGTAGCTCTTTTATAATTTTAAATAGAATGTACAACATACATAAATAAAGATAAAATTAATTAGGCAACAATTGTACATTGTTGAAGCGACAAACTTTTTGTATAGCGTAATAAATTTTGCGTAATAATTTTGTATGTTGTAAAATAAAATATACGACATAATAAATATATTCATTGTGACGACATTATGGCTACAAATATCGTGTTGTTATTTCATTTTTTTTTTGTCAAACAAATAGTGTTTCAATTTATTAATGCGATGAATAGCCGAAAGTTGTCGAAAAATGCATTTTGTGACTCAACATTCGCAACAAACATATTTCCCGTAAAAAAATTGTTGGAATATTCGTTGCGACAAATTGAATTGTCACCGTTTAAATTTTTCGCGACATACATTCATTGTGACGACATTATGGCTACAAATATTGTGTTGTCATTTCGTATTTTCTATGTCAAACAAATAGTGTCGTGATATTTTTAATGTGATGAATGGTCGAAAGTCGTTGCAGAACATATTTCGTGACTCATATAGTGCGACAATACCCTCAACAAACATAACGCCGTCGCTAAATTACTTTTGCAACAAAATCTCAATTTTTGCGACAATATTTTTTTGTTGCGAAATCAATAATTTTTTGTAGTGATATGTCTATAGTGGANCGCTAAATTACTTTTGCAACAAAATCTCAATTTTTGCGACAATATTTTTTGTTGCGAAATCAATAATTTTTTGTAGTGATATGTCTATAGTGGATACAATTGACTTAGTCCCAGAGGTTTTTTTTTAATCTAGTTAGGGGTTTTTCTTCGTCATCAATTTTTTGTATTATTTACATTATTGATTTCATACAAATCGGCAATTCAACATAGGGTAGTTAATTCATGTGATTTGGATTTAGATTAATTATTTATTGTTACTTGTTGCAATATTAATTGTCAATATTTTTTTTTTGGCCATTTATAAAAAGTCAAATAATTTACAAACATATAGCTAGTCATACGCTTAGTTTGACTTCACATTCAAACAGAGTTGTCTGAGAAAAAATTAATTTTTATTCTCCTATATCAATAATCTTTTATGGGACGTCTCAATCCAATCCATTTCAGACTGTGACTTAGTTTTTAAAATTAATTAGGCGACAAAATCTAAAATTAATTAAGATTCATTAAAAAAAGAAAACCTTATCCATCTGCTCTATTACTAGGTAGGATGCCTTTCATGATGTTCTGCGAGTCGCTTGGTTTTCATTAGATAAATTTGGACAAGTTGACAAATATTAGTCGCTTGGTTTTTTTTTAAAGTGCAACGAACATATGATGATAAAGAATATAACTAGGATAAAAGATGTATAGTTTATTTAGCTTTTAGTTTGTACTCCCGATTAATTTTAATTTTATTGTACTATTAGCTGGACAACAGGCCAAGTCCTTTTTTCTAATTCTCTGTTAACTTAATTTTTTTAGTTTTTATAGACCTTACTAATAAAACACACCATCAATTTCGTGTTACATTTTTTGCCACCAATTATTTGAAAAGATCTACATCCTTGCTAACAAAACTGAGGCCCCTACACATTACATTTGTGGAATTTTCAATTTAATTCAGCCCACTGATTTACAAGTGGACACCATAAAATTACTAGTCATAAAATCTTAAAATACAAACATTGTATTATGGAATAAAAATGGAAAGTCAATAATTGGCAAAGTTTGGACTTTCTAAACGGGCGTGCTGGGCGCAGACGCGCAGTCAGCCGTTGTTTAATTAGACAATTCACGCATTCATTATTTTTCTCATAATCCCCTATAAATACCTGATCTTTTGGTTGGCCATTGCATATACACTACAACGCTCTCAAAACACTCAAGTTACACTACTTCAAATTAAGGCCCTTTATATTTTGTAGTAATGGATAGCCAAAACAGCCTCTCGACGAATGGTGGCGGGGATGCACAAGCACTTTTAGATTATCCCGGCGGTGGCAAGATGGGCATATACACCCAGACCAAGATCCTACGTTCTGATTTTCCCAAGGATTTTATCTTTGGTTCTGCAACATCTGCTTATCAGGTGTGTGTGTGTGTGTGTGTGTGTGTGTGTGCATGAATGAATCATCGCGTCCTTGCAAATAAAATTTTTCAAAACAGGAAAAATAAATATGCATGCAACTTAGTTGTGATTTGGTGTATTTATTTTGTTTGCAATGTAATTTAGGTTGAAGGTGCTTGGGCCACAGGTGGTAAAGGCCAGAGCAACTGGGATGTCTTCACACTGAGAACACCTGGTCTCTTCTTTCTGCAATCATAAATATACAAAAATATATATTTATACTTCTTATACACATAAATTTATTTTTGTATTACATGTCAATTTCTGAGCGTGTTATTCGTGTTGCAGGTAAAATTGAGGGTGGAACTAATGGTTGTGTTGCTATTGATCAATATAATATGTGGAAGGTAATTCAGTAATTTCAATGTTATAACACCATTTTAAATTAACATAGAAAACAATTCCTAGGTAAAGGAATAAAATTTATTCATTTTTCATAATGTTACAGGAAGACGTGGCTTTGTTAAAGAAACTGGGCGTTGACTCTTATAGATTTTCAATTGCATGGACAAGAGTATTGCCAGGTATATATATAGATGCATATATAAGAGAACATGAAGAATATGACTTAATTCATGCAATGTTTGTGAAAAAGAAAATTTGGTGAAGTTACATCTAATTTTATTTTATTTATCTTTATTTTGTACTTTAGGGGGAAGATTATCAGCTGGCATAAGCAAAGAAGGAATTAAGTATTATAATGATCTTATAGACTTACTCATTGTTGAAGGTTAATTCCACACATTTTTCCTTTTAAACAATTATTGTTTGCTTCTTTTATAAAGATAAAAATCTTAACTCTTGGATTCTTAAATCTACTTTTGCGTAGGCATTGAACCATGCGTTACTATTTTCCACTGGGATGTTCCCCAAAGTTTAGAAGATGAGTACGGTGGCTTCTTAAGCCCTCGAATTGTGTAAGTAACAAAATCTTCATAATAATTAAGGCACCTTTGGATATTTGCAAAAACATATTTATGAGAAAACAATGCAAATACAAAGAAAGTTAAAGTTATTTAATTCCTCTCAAAACTAAAATTCCCTTAGATGTTTGTATTATCAAATCAAGCTTTTGTAGGAAAAACATTGTTAATCACACACACACACATATTTGTACATATTAATGAATTCTCTTTTTTTTTTTTATAATTTATAGGAAAGATTATTGTGAGTTTGCTGAACTTTGCTTTTGGGAATTTGGTGATCGGGTAAAATATTGGATTACACTTAATGAACCGTGGTCCTTTGCTGTTCAAGGATATGTATTGGGTACTTTTCCACCTGGTCGTGGTCCAACTTCAACAGAGCCTGTAAAAGCTATCCCTCGTCATAGATGTAAACTTGATGCTCCAACTAGTTGCTCCAATGGAAATCCAGGAACAGAACCATATATTGTGGGACACCATTTGATCCTTTCTCATGCAACAGCTGTCGATATTTACAAGCAAAGATATCAGGTAAAATTTGCCCTACATTATAAATGTCATGAAACAAATTTTATATACAATTTGGAGATTCGATATTGTATAGTTTATACAAACACACATGTGCAGGCACTTCAAGGGGGCAAGATAGGAGTAACAAATGTGGCTCAGTGGTATGAGCCACTCACTGACACCATAGCCGATAAAGAGGCTGCTTCAAGGGGCCTCGATTTTATGTTGGGCTGGTAAGTGGCTTTGCTCATTTTATCTTTTTACAAGAAGCCTTAGAATTAATTATTCACTAGATGATGTTTCTTCTTCTTCTCCTCCTCCTCCTCCTTCTCATGCTTTTCCAGTGTACAACTTTTACACGTTTATGCTTTCTACTGTCAAATTTACTTTTTTGTTTGAATACAAATGCATCTTCTCTTTATTTTGTTTTTGGGGCTTATATATTATCTAAAAGTTGTCTCGAGTCTCAATATCCCTTTTCCTCCCTCATTTTTCAGGTTTGTCGCACCAGTAGTAACTGGTGACTACCCACCAGTTATGAGAAAACTAGTTGGAGACCGTCTTCCCCAATTTACACAAGAACAAGCTAAGTTGGTGAAAGGGTCTTATGATTTTCTAGGCATAAATTATTACACTAGTACTTATGCTAGCAATTCATCTAGTGAACCTGGTACATCGCCAAGTTATTCAAATGATCAAGATGTCGCAGTATCAAGTAAGTATATGGACCTTGTTCATGTAGAGATATAAATTAAGCTTCATTAACACGTGATGCTCACTCTCTCAATCATTTATAGGTGAGCGTGATGGGATACCTATTGGTCCAAAGGTATGAATTTTAACTTTTCTTAGAAAGAACAAAGAAGATAGATTGAATTATCCCATTCTATTGGTAGTGGGTTATCATGTCATAATTGCAACTAAATTGAATTACCATGCTTTTATTCCGAATCTTATTGAATATTATCATTTCTTATGCCAGGGCGGTTCGGATTGGTTGTACATTGTTCCGTATGGGATTTACAAGCTGTTGATTCATGTAAAGAAAACATATGATAATCCTATCATTTACATTACTGAGAATGGTAAATTCATAGCATTTTAATTAGTCATTCTTCCTTAGTAAGATATAAGAAACATTTGGTCATAACCCTGTTTAATGTGATTCATTGGATGACTTAATTTGTATAGGGGTGGATGAAGTAAACAATACGGCATTAACATTTTCAGAAGCTCGATTCGATGAGACGAGGATTAAATATCACCAAGACCATCTCTTTTACATTAAGAAAGCGATGGAGTAAGTCACCATTCTTATAATTATGTATCGTATCTCTAGGAAAATTTTAAATTATGAAGTTATTTGACTATTTTATTACAAAACTTCATTGTTCATGACTTTTATTTCATTTACAGTGAAGGCGTAGATGTGAAGGCTTACTACATATGGTCAATGTTCGACAATTTTGAGTGGGGTGCAGGATACAGTGTTAGATTTGGCCTTTTTTATGTAGATTTCGTGAATGGCCGTTTCACAAGATTTCCAAAAGCCTCTGCTATATGGTTGATGAATTTCCTGAACAAAAAGCGAATTACATTAAAGCGGCAAGCTCAAGAAAATGAAGAAGAATATGGCTCGGTGAAAAGGCTAAGAAGCGCTTGAATGTAAAATTAATTTGGTCATATTTCTTTGTAAAATTTGTATGGTCCTGTTTCATTTGAATGTGCCATGCATGGGTTTTCGTTCATTTTTTTTCCTCTTGTTGAGGCATTTATGTTGCAACTATCAATTTTTTATATTTAATTAATGGAATTCTATTGTCTTTTACTATTTTTTTTATTTTTTTTTTTTAATGAACCACAATATTTGTGGATTATAGATTAATACGTGCAAAAATAAGAAGAAAATTACAAATTCTGAATGACCCCATATTATCGAAGAAAGAGAAAAAAAATAAATTTAATTATACTAACCCGACTAGTATGTTGATCTATGGTTGACTTTATCCTTAAAGCTTTGATCATAACAAACAAGTTGCTTTTATTCCTAACAATTGAATTTAAGTCCAATGAAGCGGACATCCAGTTCGTCCAACGCTACACTTTTTAACCGTTCTAAGTTCCGTTGCTCAACCACTACCTTGGTCATCCGGTTCAGAATGTGGACGTCCAGTTGCTGGAGGACTAGCAAACTGTTAAGTTTTAGGGTATTTGACGAGTATGTTTTTACTTGCGATTTAATTTAGTTGTTGGCTAAATATTATTAGTATAGAACTTTTTTATGTGTTTGCTAGTGTTGTTTTAAAAGTATGAGGAGCGGGAGTAATAAGGCTGCTAAAGTGAACAAACATCCAAAAGTTAAGGAAAAAAATCAGCAAAATGGCACCTAGGCGGTATGTTCGGAGCGCCAAAAATGAATTTTTTTTACAGCAATTGAATGCCTAGTGCTGGAATTCCATGCACCCAGGCATTGTAAGGAACGACAGAAACATGATTGTGAATAGAGATACCCCGCTTAGGAGCTGCAATCACAACACCTAGATGCTACACAGAATTGCATCGCGGCACCTAGGCGCTGCGCCGTCTGTTTTAGGATTACAGCATTTTGACTTGTTTTAAAACCTATAATTCGATACAAACGTGGGGAATGGTATAAATATAAAAAATTAGGTACTTTTATGAGTTCCAAACATTGAGAAAAAAATAAATACAACTAGAGATTGAATAGCGTAATTAAAGGAAGTAAAAAATCAACAAATTCAAGTTTTGAAGCATTGATTGGAAAATGAAGAAGATCTTGTTGCAAAATTAATTTCTTTTTCTACATCGTTATTCAAAACCCGGTCATGTATTCAATAACAACTTCTTGTTTTTCTAGTTCCATCATTATGAGTAGTTAAATTTTAGATTAGAGCGAATAATGTAATCTATTTGAGCCCTTTATTTTCTTTTATTTAATATTCTTGTTATTTTATCATACATGTGTTGATTTTGTTATGAGTTTAATGCATTGAATTACTTGATCACTAATTTGATGATTTTGTTAATCTATTACGAATCGAGATATGAGTATTATATTTAGACCATATAGTAAAATCATGTATATTAGTATAGCATGTAGAGATATCTATATTAAATATTGTGAGCATCATATTAATTCTTAGAACTAATATTTCGTTTAACTAAGGTAGATTCGCATAGAGATATGGAATTGAATTAGTTAAATAAGCTCAACAAGAAATCGAGAGCGGTAACATGAATACCATTGAAGAATTCGGTCGAACACAACATTAGACTTTTGAATCTTGAATTAATATTTAAAGGTGATCAATAGGTGAGATTGTTCGGCCCTAATATCCATTCATTATTTGAAATCTCAATCAATCTTTGTGTGCATTTTAATTAATTTCAACTGTTTAAATAAAAAATTCTCAACATATAATTCGTTGTTCGCCTTCATCAAATAGGTGTTAGAAAAATTTGATTGTTGTCGGAAATTCGACTATCTCAATTGAAAGAATAAATAAAATGAACAGAAAATGAAATGTTGCAGATGAAACGAGGTATGCCAAAGCAAATCTCCTTAAAATAGATTTCGTCCCCCAATAAAGTGAAAATGAGATTACGGACGTTTGTCTCCTAAGATATAACGCTCCTTTCAAAGTCGATATTGCACAATACCAACCTTGTCGATCAAACTAAAGAATGATCGTACTCGAATGAAATATTCACGAATATATTTGAAAGAAATTATGTAAACAAAATTTGGAGAGAAAATGTATTTAGAAATCAATTGTATTTTAATTGATTTGGTGTCCAAAAATGAATCTGGAGGTCTCTATTTATAGAGATTGAAATGTCTTATTGAATAAGTGTATGGCATTTCATGAACCGGTAAATCACTTAGTATGATTCGTCTTAGCCATTGGATCGCACAATTTCATGATCTAACGACCCAGATTAAACATGAAGTATAGCGTCCATTCATCATACCTATTCACCAATTTCTGAATAGTCACCAGCCATGCAAATACCATGCGTACATCCAATTGAACCAACTGCCACGCAGGACAAAGTGATGCCACATGTTACGTGTGTGCCACCTAGGATGCCAACTCATCGAGCCTCTAGTTTCCATGTCATCGAACCATGAGTCCATTTTCGAAAACTATACGACGATGCGTACGTGCGAAGTGCGCCTCTAAGTGCCAAATGCGAATTTTACGACGTGCGCGCAAGACGGGACAGGGGCGCAACGTGGTGCGGTGCGAGTGGTGGCTAGCCATAGTTAGCCAAATTGTAGGTCACTTATTAAATTATAGCTTGTTCATACATCCCACTATACAAACAAGTCTTTTTTCTTGTGAACTTTTGATGTGGGCTTCCGAACTACATAATAAGACATTTAAAATGGGTTTATCAACTTATGGGCTTATATTGGTGACTCTTCCAATTCACCCAAATTAATTGCAATGACCCACATCATTAAATATCACATTTAATGATTTAATGCAATTAAGTTCAATTAATTCCAACACTGATTAAGTTCAATCAATGTTGAAATCCAACCCAATCAAGTATCGGTCGAGTTGGATTGAGTTGGTCGGTTTGCGAAAGACTATGTTATGCATTCAAATATTTGTGCATACAAAAATATTCCTACTAGATTCTACTACCTTGATGTAGGAATTCCATACAACATGCGGTATTCAGTGAGACATCCTACACTGTTGTTATGAACCAAATTGAGTTGTCATATTCAATAAGTTTAATACTCAGATGAAAACAAGAAGAATAAAAGAATCATAGTATCTCTTCATTCCCTGAAGTATATCAATTGTGTCATGTGGCTATCATAGATTTTTCTATATAGCAACTCTTACTTCAAATATATGATAAAAATTTAATCGATAAACATTGGGGACTAAAGTTTTTATTTTATCCCCTTCAAGAAAATAAACAATAAAAATGAGGTATAAAATTAATTAATAAAAATTGTACTTAACTGTTAGCATTCGTCATCACAACTTAAAACATATTTTTGAAGAATATGAAGTGGATAAAAAGATCAAGAACATAATACACTAATTCAAAAAAACTTGAAGAAAATCATTTGCAATATGACCAAAATGGTAAACTCCCACTTCACTTGAAATATGAAAACGGTAACCAACATATAAAATGGTAAACTCCCACTTTACTTGAAATATTAAGTCCACCTAAACCATCCAAGGATAGATTATATGGGAATAGATTTATGATGTACAAGTTTACAACAACAATCCAATGTTACAACACACATTGAAAGTAAAAATGCATTATTTCTTAAAGCATGAAATTCCCCAACATAAACCAATGTGCTGAGGCAGATTAGGAGGATACTAGGGCAACATCGATGAATGTTCCAAATCTTGATTTTCATGAAATCTGATGGAAACATACAAATCATGAAATTAAAAACTGATATATCTTTTATATATATAAAGTGCCTATGAAA